>ML806017.1:49768-62496 GCA_009831015.1 Picea engelmannii | reverse complement strand
GTTCTTAAGGGGGGATGTTAGGATATTTAGACACTTAGGAGTTAGTTAAGATCTACTTGGTCTAATATGTCGTTAGGTAAAAGTGTGTTTCTTTAGTATGCATTAGTATGCATTTGTAGTTAGGAAATCCGACGGTCACGATACATTCCCGACATAGAGTGATCTGACAGTTCATACTCTCCTCGATCTTAATGGACATTGATCTATGGCTTAACACACGATTGGTCCATGATCTCTATTTAAAGATCATGGAGGGTCATTTGTCGATGATCGATTGTGAGAAACTCTCTTGTAAAATCTCTCTGTAATCTTTTTCTTTGCATTAATAAACTGCTCCAAGTGGCCGCGTTGGCTAGGGTCGTGGATGTTTCCCCGTAGGGGTTTTACCACATGAAAACATCGATGTGTTGATCTTTGATCTGGTTATGTGAGTGGTTACTGAAGGTGTTCGTCCTTTGTTGGAATACCTGTGTTGTCGAACAATATACTCACTTTCTCTATTCCTTGATTGAAGAGCTTGTTCACCTGTTTAATAAGCTCCATAGTTACTGTCAAGACCATCAATGGAAATTTGTTAACACCAATTCCCACTTCTGAAAATTTTCCTCCCCGTTCTTTTTTCCCTTTGATTTCCCTTTCTGGTTACTTAGTCATTTTTTGGAAAATATCTAGGTGTGCGGGTTGGCGGATTCACGTGTTCAGATTTCCACTGATGCTTTTATATCACGAGTCCAACTGACCACTTCCCTATTCCATATTCAGGAACTTTTTGGATCGCGAGTTCCTAGGTAGGCAGGCTCAACATTGTGTTTCCATTGTTCTGTCGCCTGCAAACAACACCCATACTTCCCCGATCTACAAATTGACAACCAAATTCCCATTTATTTTTCTCCTTTACTTTCCCTTTCTAGTTACTTAGTCGTTTTTCCAATTATGTCTCATGATTTTATATCATGAGTTCGACCAACCGCTTCGCCATTCCATACTTGGACACTATTTCCATCGTTGGTTCCCCGCCAAGCTTGTTCAACATTGCGCTTCCATTGTTCCGCGACCTCCAAACAACACCCAAAGTTCCATGATATAAAAATTGGCCATCGAAGTCCATCATCATGCCTTGTTCTGTGTTACAAATTTTGCAGTCAAAAGTTTGGAGACATACAATTTGACCATCGGGCCCTCATGTCTCCTGAGTATAACTTGTGACCCTATTTTGAAGCCCGAACGACTTCTTTCCATAATTGGCCATTTCTTGGAATCTCTTTCATAGGTTGGTGGGTTCATGAAATGTCCAATGCTTGATCTCTCTTCGCCATCCCCGCCACCTTTGCAATTCTTTCTAGATATGCAATTATTAAGCTTTAATGCTAATAGCTCATCCTGTAGGAACCATTAAGATTGTCATTAACATTTGAAAGGCTGGAGGATATCTGTCATTAATATGAATTAAACCAATATTTTTGGAGGGTTGTTTTATCCCTTCCGAGTGTTCATTTCAAGCATCATGGAATCTCTTCCACACGTCGTCTGGTTGGCAGCTTCACAAAATCTCCAATCCTTAATCTCTCTTCACTGTCACCACCACCTTCGCACTTTTTTCTAAGTATGCAATTAGTAAGCTTTACTGGTAACAAATCATTATGTAGGAATCGTAGAGATTTTCATTGATAAACAAAAGGACCGAGGAGATATCCCATTGATACACATTAAACCAAGATTTGCATAGGGTTGTATTATCCCTTCCAAATGTTCATTTCAAACATCATCTAGAGAAAACGAACATTCTCGTTAACTTATGGCAACAGTTTGACAACAATTCTATCCATATATAGTAAACACCTTCGGGCATGATGACCAGAACTTCCAATGGTCCAGGGCATATTATTACTACTCATCTCCTTCTACCCAAAATAAAATAATTCCAAGGAAACCCCCCCTGCTTAGATAGTTCACCCCCCTGTGTTGATGGTTAACGTAGAGGTTGATGCGGTCGATTTCGAGCTAGAAGAAGATGACCTAATGGGTGATGATACGAAAATGGATGATGGAAATGCATATGTTGTTCCCAATCTTATGCCCAAATTGAAATCCACCATAACAGGGGGCACTTCTCGGCTCAACGATGGCGGCCTTGACAAGACCAAAGGAAGGGGTTTTAGAAAAGAAACTGACGTTGAATGCAATAGCCTCTTTGCAACTCAAGAGTTTGAGTCTCTCAACTCGGATGGCGGTCCTCTCCCTCAGAGATGTATCACTTCCTTTCATTTTTATGTTTTTGGATATATGTTCCCAGAGATATATTTTAATCCAAAGAATTATTCAATTGCAGAACCACTCTCATGTTCTTTGGATATACAATTAACATCTTGTGGGGTGACGACCAAAACTCCCAATGGTGCAAGGCATATTCCTACTACTCATCCCCTTCCACCTAGAATGAAGTCATTTGGACCTCTGGAATTGCTCGTGCAACCTGTGTCCCTAAAGTATTTGCCTATAAGGAGGGGGTCTCTTGGTGCCCTTCTTCCCAAAACGAAGTAATTTGGACCTCTCGAATTGGACCTCCCTGAAGTCTTTGTCTGTAAGGAGGTGGTATGTTGGTGTGTCCTCACTTTCAGTTTTGGGCTCTTCCTCTTGCCCTACAACTTTTTTTATCTTCTTCCTCACGGGAAGCTTGTGAGAACTATCAATTTTACCATGAGGAAGGTTCTTATCTCCTCCCGCGTTTGAATAATTATGGGTTGCTTTCTTACTGGGGTGGGTTGTTGGAACGATGTTGTGGGATGTCGTACTCTTGGTAGTGGTGGTTGAGGATTGGAAACTCTATTTGAGCACTTTCACTTTATTAATGAAATTACCAAATTTCTTCTTCGCAAATATTTTGAATTTTTTTTTTATATATGGTAGCTGAAGTCAAATGGTGCTATGAAATCAACCACAATATTAAAATTCAAGTTTGCCATTTGTATACTTATGATCAAGTTGACAATACAGTAAGTTTATTTATAGATATGCAATTATTAATCTTTAATGCTAACAATTCATCATGCATGAAGTTTAATACTTAAAATAATATTTCAAGGCATTGAACAATGTATCAAGAACACAATTACTCCCACAAGTTGCAATAAAAACAAATCTTCAACAAAGCTTTTTCTCACACCCTTTTTAATGCTACAAGCACAATAGAAAATGAGTAAGTGGATAAAATATTGGACTAGAAAAAGATGATTTTGCAACAATGGGGCTTGTTTGAGACCAATTCTCGCTTACGAAAATTGCCCTCTACTTTTCTATTTTCCCACTCTCTTTTATCCCATTCTTTTCTCTCTTCTATACTTAATCAAATTCCCCTTTATTTTTCCCCTCTACTTTCTCTTTCTAGTTACTTAATCGTTTTTCCGAAAATGTCTAACTATGCGGGTTAGCAGACTCATGGGTTCACATTTTCACTCATGCTTTTATATCACGATTTCAACCGACTGCTTCCCCATTCCATACCTATCCACTTTTTCAATTGCAAATTCTCGGGCAGGCGGGCTCTATATTGCACTTCCATTGTTCTATGACCTACAAACAACACCTGGACTTCCGCAATATACAAATTGACTTCTGGACTCCCACATCATCCTCTCTTCCGTGTTACACATTTTGCACTCAAAACTTTCGAGACATACAATTTGATCGTCAGGGCCTCACATCTCCCAGGGAACCCTTGTCACCCTATTTTGTAGCCCGTCTAACCTCTTTCCATACTTGACCATTTCTTGGAATCTCTTTCGCAGATTGTCGGGTTGGCGGGTTCACGAAATCTCCAATTCCTAATCGTTGTTTCCTGTGCCTGCCACCTTCACACTTATTTCAAAGTATGCAATAAATTAGGTTTAATGCTAACCACTTATCATGCATCAATTGTAAATATTTTCATTAATGAGAAAAGGCTCGATGTGACAGTCACACTAACTATCCTACTAGTGGGAAAAACCCCCCATTAAGACTACACTAGGGTTCAGAATGTAGATAGATCACAACCTTATAAAATTAAACTACTTCTCTAACTACCCCAAACATATCTAAGACTCATACAAGAAAATAAAAGATGAGAAGGATCGGGTAACTATACCTCTACTCCACGTCCGGTGATGATCCTCTCGTGCTTGAAAGCTTTGTTGACTGCACGCCTCCTCCCAAGGCAGGCCTTCATTCAAAGACAGACAAAAATAAAGCTACAAGCATACAATTCATATAAAAATTAGGGGTAGACGTTAGAATATCAAAACATAAACCATTAAAAAAATTCAATACGCCATGATTTGGGACAGGAAAAGTACTTATTTTATTGATAACTCAATGATTATACCTTTTACAACCAAATTTGGCTACTACTCCACAAACCTAGTCTAGGCTCCTCTTCACCAAGCTCAAAGTGCACCTTTGTATGGCTTCTCCTCTCAACCTTCTGATCTCTCCTTGGGAAGTGAATGGGTTCCGATGGAGGAAGAAGGGAAAATTGGGGAATGTTGAGGCAATTCTCACAAAAGGGCTGCATTTACTTGGGGCAAGGAGGGGATGTGAAACAAGAAGATTTTCATTGTTCTTATGTATATATGTGGAATGAGACCCCAACACCTCCTTTTATATGACAAAATGATGGTTATTCGGTTGGGTGACGGTCTATAGGCAGTGGATTAGTTGGGAAACTACCCAATAGCCCGTAATCTCAACGAATTCCTTACAACTTTTGCAAGTATACGCGGGTTGTAGTGGTGCAACATGCGTATGTATGTGGGATGTAGTGGTGTAGCAAGTGTATGTACGCAGGAAGTATTGGTGCAGGGCACACACATCTTCAAAAAATGGGTTTTTTAGAAGAGCAATTTAGTGATGGCTTGGAAAAAAATGCAAGTAAGAGAGCCAAAGGATAGGTATGCATATGTAGAGAAATTTAGGGTTATAAAAGATGCCCCCTAATGTGTGAGGTCATAAGATCATATAATGGCCAAAATACATTACAAAATATTCGCCAATGTATGAAATGAGTGAGCCTGGGACCAGAGTTCGGGAGGTGCCATATGGAAAAATAACAATTGTCTCTTCGAGGGGGGCATACCCATGCTCAAGATAAAATAAATCATGGTTTCCAATCAAATACACTGCATATCCATGTCATATAACTATATAAAGTGTAGCCGTGAGCAATACACATCGGATCTACATCTCAAAATCAAAGATATACAAGTATAGTATCCATATTCAAGAAGCCAACAATGCCTGATGGATAGAGATGAGGTCTTCATAGCTCGAGAAACAACTTCAAGATCTTCAAAACTCAGGTAGGAGTGCAATGCGAGCATATGACTTCACTACCCAGAGGTCTTCAACGGCTCGTCGAGAAAAGACAAGAGGATCTCAATGATCAGGTAGAGAACTTCATTTATTTCGAGCAAGGACTTGATTGGACTTTTTGGGGTGGTTGGGCATGAGGTCAAGAGACAAACTGTAGAAAGGCCGACTCAGGTTGGGTGAAACTTCCCTTGGACAATAGCACGAAAAATGATCAGACTCAGGCAACATGACATTGACATAAGTTCATGATGCGGGAGGCAACACAAACTCTCCATATGTTTGGAAGAGTAATCAAACTGAGGACATAGCTCTATGTAGCAAGAATAGATTCCTAAGGGCATATTAGATCCCAAATATTGACGAACAAACGAAAGGATGTGGTTTGTCCAAGGGAGACTCATTGTGCTTCCAAAAACGAATATATATTTCCTGTCCCCACTTTTTGGGTTTTTTTTTTATCTTTTTTGTCTTTTTCAATTTTTTAAAGAGCTTTGAAAAAGAATAAAATAATGCTACATTACAAAGGAGGAACGATTTTCGCAAGAATACTAGTTCCAAGCACAAGGAACACACTAATGCTCAGATAAAGGAGACATGTGCAGGAAAAGGACACTCGGAGTAAATTCCTCCATGGGTCAAGGTGTCAGGTCGCAGAGGCAAAGTGATAAAAGGCTTGTGTATAAGGAATGCTTCAAAGTTTTAGTTGAGAGAAACATGGAGTCGTCATTAGGCCAAAGATGCATGGATGCAAATGCGATTAGCGAGAAACAATGAAACCCCCTTCAATGTAATTTTTTAACGAGCCCAGAGAAGGTAATATCGATATTTTTTTCACGTTTAGAGAGTCTGAAAAAACATAAAAGAAGACTCCAAGGGGTACCTTTTTCGAAAATAGTCTAGTCGGTTCGAAAAAGGGGTAAACTGGCACCGAAAATACGTCCATTCAAAGCCATTTTAACTAGTGTGACAAAGACAAGATCACTCGACAATATTTTCAATTTTAAGGAGTCTGAAAAGAGCTTAATTATGGACTCACTGCCTTTTTCTAGATTTAGTCTCCTTAGCCCTAAAAAGTATTAAATTTACTGAGGAGAACTCTCCCGGTGAGACGAATCTCCCGAGGTGTACCTTTTTCCTCCATAATCCATAGGTCGGTAAAAGGGGTAAACTCATGCCAGTAGATGTTCTTCTGCACCAATTTAACGAGTGTGAAGGAACAAGGTCACTCAACAATATTTTCAATTTTAGGGAGTCTGAAAAGAGCTTAATTATGGACTCCGTAGGGGTTCCTTTTTCATGAGTAATCTCCAGGGCCCGAAAAAGGTGATAAACCAAAACCAAGGAGAATGTTCATTTTTCGTAAATTTAGTCGCTCGGGCCCGAAAAAGGGTTAATATACCTGAGAATACTCTTTTAGGAAACCGAAGTTCCTAGAGTATACCTTTGTTCGTACAATTGACCATCCCAACCGAAAAAGGGGTAAAATACCGCCGAACAGATGTGCCTTCAAGTTTGATTTTGGCGAGCGTGAAGGGAAACAATATCGCTCAACAATATTTTCATGTTTAGAGAGTCTAAAAAGGGCTTCAAGAAGACTCCAAAGGTTACTTTTCTCAAGTAATCCCAATGATATCACTTGTACCAAGAGGGGGAAGCAAGGGCTCCCATCCCCCCATTGGAGAAACCAACAGATCAATTATCGAGACCATATCTCGAGAAGGAAAACATGAGTGAACAAGTTCATGCTCAGGATCAATTGAACATCAAGGAAAAAATGCCACATAATTAACATGTGGCAGGGTAGAGTCTACACGAACACTAGGAACATATAAAGGGGCAGCTTGAACTAACGTTGAATTAGGATGGTGATTATCAGATGTTATTTTCTCGATAGTGACAATGCTTCCATTATGAGGGAAATGCATCACCCGGAAAAGCATAGACACCACAACATTCATAGCATATACATAATCACACCCGAGAAGCATATTTAAATCTAAGGGGCCTTCCACCACTATAACATCAAAAAGGATAGTCTTCCCTCCTAATGAGATAGGCAAGAATCCCCAAATTCTCACTAGGACGTCTGTCAAACTCCAACAGCTCATGCGATGCAGACACAATCTCGGGAGAACCCAAAGCTTGCCAAACCAAGGAGGATAAAATACTTGTGGAGGCTCCTTCATCCACAATACATCGATAAATGTTTGTTGAATTAACTTCAACCCTTATTTGAAAAGGTGTAGAAGAAGGAAAGCGAGGCTCAACAAGGTCATTCAAATCAAAGGAAACCATCCTAGGGCTTGGAGGGGGTGCGCTCGAAGTGAGCGTAATGCCCCCTTGTTCTGAAAATACTGAACTAGAAATGATAAAAACATAGTCGGTAAACACATCACTCCCGAAGAGAAGAGTGTGATCAGTCAAAGATTTCATCAGCGTGACCACTTTGGAAGACTCAACACTCTCCAGGAGAAGAGTGGGATCATGAAAAGACTGCATCGGCATGACCACTTTCTCAACCACTGGCTGAATAGTCTATGAGACAACATGGTCTACAAGCACATCACCCCCCAAAATAAGAGTGGGATCAGTCGAAGATTGCATCGACGCGACCACTTCATAAACCAAAGGTTGAATAGACTATGAGGAAACCTCATAAGACTCTGAATCAGAAGAGCTTGTAGACAAGGAACACAATCTTCGTGCCTCTAGAATGCTAGGGCACAAATGAGTAAGGTGATCTCCCTTACAAAGCTTGCAAGGGAACTTAGGCTTATGTCCTATCCATCTAGGTTTCTCAACATAATTAATGCCCCTAGCATGACTAGCAGTGGTTGGTTGCACATCTCCAACATGACTTGCAGAGGTTGGTGATGGGTCAATAACATGATTTGTAGAGGCTACAGACCTATTACCAGTATGACTAGAAGTGACTGGAATTTTTTCCCCAGCATGACTTGCAAAGGCTGGGTGCTTGTCTTCAAAATGACTTTCATAGGTTGAGGAACTATCTCCAACATGACTTGTAGAGGTTGGTGATTGAACTCCAGTATGACTTGCAGGGACTAGGTTTGTTCCCCTAGCATGACTTGCAAAGGTTGGGTGCTAGTCTTCAACATGAATTGCAGAGGTTGAGGACTTATCTCCAACATGAATCGAAGAGGTTGGTGATATCTTCCTCCTATTCTTCCTCTTTCTATTTCGTTTAGACTTACGATTACTAGTATCTATACTTTCACCAGAGGAGTTAGAAGGAGGAGGAGAAGACTTTGTCGATGAAGGAACATGAACTTGATGCCCATGACATAAGGTGCTTAACTGAGAAGCGTCAATATCATTTGGGACATTTGGAATGGTACCCAACCAAACCAGTAGTCCCACATTCAACCTAGGAATGTACAAAGTGGCCATCAAAGGGACACCAAATTTTCTGAAGAAAGAAAAAGCACAAGAATCCCCTTGCAAAGGGGTTCCTTGGTTGGTATTGTCAGAAACTTTATCCATGAAGATATTATGCACAGGTTATCCCCTTGTAGGATATTTCAAGTTCGTAAAAGTCTCACACACTGACTCTGGAACCAGTGTTGTAAAAACAACACCTATAGAGAGGCGACTCCACGTCTCTAAGAAGAAGTACAAAAAGTCTCACCACCTTAGGTCAGAGACACAAAGCAATGACTGACTGACTCACTATGGAAAACTAGGGAGCACAGAGCACACACTAAAAATTCTTAGAGGAAAATCAAGTAGACGACTATCTAGTAGGAAGGACGGTTACGTCAACCAACACTAGAGAAACTAATCGGTGAAAGTGCAGCTCGAACATGGAAGAACCCTTCGGGTATACTCTGCAAAGTGTGACCCGACGTCTGCCCTAGGTACTGTGGTATACCCCCGTAGTCATCCATGTAAGTCCCTATAAAATGGGCAACTAAGTTGCTAGCTCACAAACAGTCCACAGGTGGGTATAGTCCATAGTCGGGTGGACCGCAATGAGCAAGATAACAAGTCTGAAACCTACTGAGGGTATTGAAAGCAAGTGGTCCAAAAGAAAAAGAGGATATCAAATGGATTCGAGGTCCACGAAGATCCGTAGGCAAATGCGAGTGATGGTATTCACACAACAAATCCTCAATATGTGTTCCCCACTACATTTAGTCTGGATTTGGAGGGGTTATCTCCGTTGCCTTTTCTCATGCGGCCTCGTGTTTAGCCCCTGTGTTAGAGGGGGGTCCCGAATAAATTTCACGTCACTGGACTTTAACACTCCCTAGCTCTGACTCTGATGTTTGTTTAAAATCCTTGAAGAGTTTCCTCTCCAACCTAATTCAAGGCTCTATCCCTAAACTAGTTGATTGACCCTACAAACATAAAAAGTATAATTAATTTTAGATTAGCGTTATTTTTAATGCATTGATTTACTCATAAGGTATGGTAGTGAAACTAATGTTGTTAAGACTCTTGCGAAAAATGAAACTTATAATAACACTAGCAAAGAAGGATTATCTTTCTTATTTTTCTTTTGAAATGCTTCCAAGATGAAAAGAAAACACAACACTATGCTAATTTCTTTTTCTTTTTCAAACAACAATGCAAAGAAAGAAAGAGACCAAAAAAACTAAGTTTTTTTTATATATTTTCTTCCAATCAAAGCAGAAGTAACAAAAGATGCATCTCATTATTCTTAAAATCCAACCTAAAAATAAGCTAAAAATGCTAGGAAACACAAGAAAATCAAGAAGACAAGTAAACTGAAATCTAACCCAAGCTATGGTTGTAAAAACAGAGACTTTGAACTCTGTCAAGAAACCCTAAGAAGTATAAACCTCAATCAGGAAAGAGGTTGGATGCCTCTTTTTCAAAAACAATTTCTTGAACCATGTATGCTATTGTTGTTTCAGCAGCCTGTGTATGTACGCGAGTTGTTTACTAGACAGGGCGTGTGTGTACGCGGGCTGACCCACTGTAGGTCACGCACACCTCTGTATTTCCTCAAAAAATAAATAAAACAAACATACTGATAGGGCAGGGAGAACTGGTATGGCACCAAAAGGTGACCAGAATCCCTTAAAATACTCGGAAGACTCAACGAAAACTCGAAAGGTAGAAAAAACAATCAGACACCCAAAATCCCCTAAAACCCTAGAGGCTTCCCTAGTATGGTCGCTAGTTCTGCTAGCGGGAAAAAAACCCCTTAAAACTACACTAGGGTTCATAATGTAGGCAGATCACAATCGTCTAAAAGTCAACTACTTCTCTAACTACCCCAAACATACCCAAGACTAATACAAGAAAAGAAAAGATGAGAAGGATTGGGTAACTGTACCTCTACTCCATGTCCAATGATGATCCTCTCGCGCTTGAAAGCTTCACTGACTGCACGCCTCCTCCCAAGGCTGGCCTACATTCAAAGACAAACAAATAGAAATCTACAAGCGTACAATTCATATACAAATTAGGGTTAGACGTTAGAATATCAAAACATAAACCATTAAAAACATTCAATATGCCATGATTTGGGATAGGAAAAGTACTTTTTTTATTGATAACTCAATAATTATACCTTTTACAACCAAAGCTAGCTATTGCTCCACGAACCTGGTCCAGGATCCTCTTCACCAAGCTCCAAGTGCACCTCTATATGGCTTCTCCTCTCAACCTTCTAATCTCTTCTTGGGAAGTGAATGGGTTCTGATGGAGGAAGAAGGGCAAATTGGGGAATGTTGAGGCAATTCTCACAAAATGGTTGCAATTACTTGGGACAAGGAGGGGATGTGAAATGGGTAGAGTTTCATTGTTCTTATGTCTACATTTGGAATGAGACCCCAACACCTCCTTTTATATGACAAAAGGATGGTTATTTGGTTGGGTGACGGGCTATAGGCGGTGGATTAGTTGGGAAACTACCTAATAGCCCATAATCTCAACAAATTCCTTGCAACTTTTTCAAGTATACGCGGGTTGTAGTGGTGCAGCATGCATACGTACGTGAGTTGTAGTGGTGCATCAAGCGTATGTATGCGGGCAGTATTGGTGCAGGACACACACATCTTCAAAAAATGGATTTTTTAGAAGAGCAATTCAGTGATGGCTTGGAAAAAATGCAAGTAAGAGGGACAAAGGCCAGGTATGCATATGTAGAGCAATTTAGGGTTATAACATATCCCTATACAACTTGTCCAGAAACATGCAGAAAATATCTTGTCATGTAATGGGATATCTATTACAAATTTCAATATATTAGTCCTTCTTTTCCCTCTTCTATACTTAACTAAATTCCTGTTTCTTTTTCCCCTCTACTTTATCTTTCTGGTTACTTAGTCATTTTTCTGAAAATGTCTAATTGTGTGAGTTGGAAAACTCATGGGTTCACATTTTCACTCATGTTTTTATATCGCGACTCCAACCGACCACTTCCCCATTCCATACCTAGCCACTTTTCCGATCACGGATTCTAGGGCAGGTGGACTCTAGATTGCACTTCCATTGTTTCGTGACCTACAAACAACACCCGGACTACCACGATATACAAATTGATTGTCGGACTCCCACATCATCCCCTCTTCCATGTTACACATAATTCACTCAAAAGTTCTTAGACATACAATTTGACCGTCGGGACCTCACGTCTCCTAGGGAACCCTTGTCACCCTATTTTGAAGCCCATCCATCCGCTTTTCATGCTTGTCCATTTCTTGGAATCTCTTTCGTAGATCGTCGAGTTGGCGGGTTCACAAAATATCCAATTCCTAATCATTGTTTCCTGTGCCCGCCACCTTCACACTTCTTTCCAAGTATGAAATAACTGAGGTTTAATGCTAACAACTCACCATGCAACAACTGCAAATATTGTCATTAATAAGTAAAATCCTCGAGGAGATAGTTACACTGACTATCCCTACACAACTTGTCCAGAAACAGCCAGAAAAGATCTTTCCAGGCAATGGAATATCTATTACAAATTTCAATATATTAGCGAAAACGAGTTCGACTGACCGTTTCCCTATTCCATACTTAGCCACTTTTTCGATTGCGGGTTTCCGGACAGGCGGGCTCAAGATTGAAATTCCATTGTTCCGTGACCTACAAATAGCACTAGTAATTCCGTGATATACAATCTGGTCGTTGGACTGCCCCATCATGCCCTCTTTCGTTCTACGCGTTTTTCACTCAAAATTTTCGAGACATACAATTTGACCGTCGGGCCCTCACCTCTCCTGAGTATCCCTTGTAACCCTATTTTGAAGCCTGTCCGACTACTTTTCATACTTGGCCATTCCTTAATTGCTCTTCCCCATCCCCGCCACCTTCCCACTTGTTTATAATAAAAAATTGTTGCTAAAAACATTGTTATTATATATATATATATATATATATATATA
>ML806017.1:22219-49718 GCA_009831015.1 Picea engelmannii | reverse complement strand
TTAATGTTAACATCTCATCATGCAAGAACTGTAAAGATTGGCATTAATGAGTGAAAGGATCGAGGAGATCTCCCATTAATATGCATTAAACCAAGATTTGTGGAGGGTTATATTATCCCTTCCAAGTGTTCATATCAAACATCATGGAATGTCTTTCGTGGGTCGTCGTGTTGGCGGGTTCACGAGACCTCCAATCCTTAATTTCTCTTCATCGTACTTGTCACCTTTGCACTTCTAAGTATGAAATTACTAAGCTTTAATGATAACAACTCATCATGCAACAACCGTAGAGTTTGTCATTAATGAGCAAAAGGCTCAACGAGATCTTCCATTCACATGCATTGGACCAATATTTGCGGAGGATTATATTATCTCGTCCAACTGTTCATTTCAAGCATCGTCTGGAGCAAATGGACGTTCTCGTAAATTTGTGGCACCAGATCGACAACATCTTATGTGGAGATATAGTGAACATCTTTAGGCGTGGGGACCAGAACTTCCATTGGTCTAGGGAATACTCTTACTACTCATCCCCTTCTGCCCAGAATGAAGTAATTTGGACCTTTGGAATTGCTCGTGCAGGTTGTGTCCCTAAAGTTTTTGACTGTAAGGAGGTGGTCTCTTGGTGCACCGAGAGATATATTCTAGGCCAAATAATTATTCCACTGCGAGACCACTCTCATGTTTCTTTGTCACCTCATGTCTTCTGTAATATGTTAAGATTGTCGGATCCAACATTGACCTTGAGAGGAGAAGACTGCAAGAAGTTCCTAAAAAAGCATGATAACAGGTTGGACCTCTTGCCCGAGTTCCTAGAATACCCAACAACAGTTCCTGAAGATATCACAAGCTTGTAGGTTAATTCATTCCGGTAAATTTCCTATTTGTTTACAATAATAACGGGACAGGAATCCACAGTAAGTATTTCCCACATGATTCTTTATATTTTGTATTTCACAGTCAAGGAACAAGCCATTTTTTATTGGGGGAAGCTAATTTCCATTGAAATTTGTTCCCAATTTTCATGATTCAAAGAGGAGAAGAAATTTTATATGTCATCCTACTTGGTTTTCACGATAGCACATTGTTTTCCATTTCCAAAACTATCTATGTCCAATAAGGTAAATTGTGAATTCGACCCAGTAACCTTCTGGTACCAGGCCTTATGGAGGCACAAGGCCTCCCATTGTTTTTATGAGGTTTTTAATGACTTTTTCTTTGTTTTCAAAGATTTATTGTTAGGAAAGGATGCTCCCCGCATGTCTGACTAGGAAAACAAGTTTTTGGACAGGAAGGGGGCACTTGAACAAATGGATAACTATAGTGTGATAATGATTTTTGTCCCCAAGGAAAATCCTTCTTTCCTTCCATGTCACATTACAGATAGAATGTTTTTTATAGAAATAGCAAGGCAATACAACTACTGGTTGCATTTATTCCATGAGAAGAGGAAAAAATAGTTGCCTTGGAAATTCAGGGACTTCGTGTTCAGGAATGTCAACAAAATTGATGAATTTGCAGGTCATTTCAACAACTTGAACCTAATATATGCTTAAAGGCTAAGAGGTTTCGACCCTAATGGAATTTTTTTAGAACATTTACTAGAAGTTGGCTTCAACAATTCTTTTATCCAGACACACCTAAACGAAGACAAAGACAATGATGATAAAACTCCTTCTTCTTACGCTGGAAACCTAGAGACATTACAAAGCACCATTGAATTGTACAAACAATAGGGAAAAGGCCCCAATGAGAAGAGTGTTCAATCCCCGGCTACCACTCCCAAGAGTATGAAATCCCAAAGCATCGCTCCAATAGCCCACCCCAGTAAGAAAGTAACCCATAATTCTTCAAATGGAGGAGGAGATAAGAACCCTCATCACGGTAAAATTGATAGTTCTCACAAGCTTCCCGTGAAGAAGAAGAGAAAAAACTTTGTAGGGAAAGTGAAAGAGCCCGAAATTGAAAGTGAAGACATGGAACTTGAGACTGATATGGATAGCATATTCCACAATGTTCATCAACCCAGGGATGCGATCCACCATAATCCCCCAATGGAAATAGCTGAGACCGAATTTTTTTACAAAGATGAATCCTTCGTATTCCAGAGCATTGTTTTTTATAGCCAATCTAAAAATTTAATTATTGAAAAGAGAGATGTAAGAAATAAGAAAGGGAAATCTCGTTCAAAGATTAACCTTAGGAACATGCGACCATCCCAAATCTCCTGACTTGACTGAGCAACCAAAGATGCTCTTGATGATTCCATTGGAGGCATTGAGGCTAAGAATTCTAGATTGAAGGACCAATTCAAGGAAATGGAGGAAGCTTTGATTCCTATGCCATTACTTGCCAGTCCTTTTACAATATCCATGCCTGCCACCCCTACATCCAAGTTAAAAGGATCCTCCAGCCTCCTCACATCATGTAGAGGGTATGTGGAGAAGAATATCAAGAAAAGAATGGAGTTGATTACTCAGGCCTGGGAAACATCACAATGTATGGCTTCCCTTGGAAAAAGGGAACATGCTTTGCACGAACATTTGCAGGTGGATTTTAAAAATGAAGAACGTTTCTATATAGACACGATCATCCCTTTTGGGGTCCATGTCAGCAACATGACAGATATGAGAAGAAGACAAGAAGATCTCCCCTCCCCAAACTGGATCACTCAATTTAATTCATGTTGGAAAGAGAAAGTGAAGAACCTGCATCTCATTGTCCAATCATGTGAACAAGACATATCAAAGAAACAAGAATTATTCAGAAAGATGACTGAAATAGACTTAGCCGGAAGTACCAACAAGGTCCAAGACCCGAACTTAATCGTCAACTCCTTTCCCCTTAACCAAGCAAGCCTTTGATGAACAAGTTGATATTTTTAAGGGGTTGTCTTTAGAAAAATTTTACAACATCCTTGAATATGGTGAAGATGACGTGGACAAATGGCTAGTGGACTATTCAGTACAAAATAGAAAAAATGATCAGGCTCTGCATAATCTTTCTATCGGTCTAAGGGAATTAGAAAAGGAGCTTTTCAACATAAAAATCTAGGATGAGATCAACATGGCCCCCATGAGAGGCTACATTGAAGAATGACTCCAAAGGGCAATCGACAAGCTCACCGACGAAGGGAAACAAGCAGTTGGCACGATTCTAGTAGTCGTCGACAACAACAATAAAATGGCACCAGCAAGCAAATAGAAAAGGGGGAGATATATACCATTAGTGTAAGTCTATACTGATCACATCCTTCTTTGTTTATCAATCCAGTTATTCCACCTCTTTAAATAGAAATGTCTAACCAAAGATTGATACCTTCCAATTTCTTCTTTTCAGGTCTTTCTCTCTAATGTCACACACTTCTTATTTCTACAGTCCAATTTCTTGTACATATTTATTTTATGGTCTGTGGGAGCCCCAATCCCAATCTATATGACAAACACATTTAAATTTCTAGGAATATGTAACATATAATATTAACTTTTGATATATTTCAAAGAAAACTATTTTTATCTTCTTTTATTTCATATGCTCAGAATTTTTTTATCTTCAACTATGTTGAATGTCAAGAGATTGTGTTTATTTAATTTGAATGTTTAATGTGTGTGATTCCTCGTCCTATTTTCCAGGAACCTTTATTTCAAAAAAAAAAAAAAAAAACATTTTCTATCGTTTTGTATTGCTTCAAGTCATTATGAAGGATATTCTCTAAGTCCCACATTTGAACTATACACGCCACAGAAAAAACTTATAGAGCAGTACCACATCTATAAGAATGCAGTACGATTCAAAAAAAAAAAAAAAAATTTCTTTGCCACCGCATATAACTTTATTTATCCTAATACATATAGAGACACACAAGCTAGATGATTTATTTAAAGAAGTGACTATGACAATTGTACTTAACTATAACCAGTTGGAAGTATACAGAAATCATTATGAACGAATTTTATAAATACATTGAAGAAATAAAACATGCAAGGTAGGAACGGAAATTTCGAATATGGCAAGTCAGACTACTGGTAAAAATAAAAGTAAGATGGATTATGCAAAACACAGTATAATTAGAATGAAAATACTTTCAAAACCTAAATGGTTTCAATTCTAGAATTGTTCTAAGAGCCACATGTCATTTTCTTCATGGATACCGCCTGTTCTTCATGTTGCTTTCCACGTGTCCACTGCAGTTTCCATTTTCCTCTGCTACGTATTCCCCCATCCCTCTGCATTTATTCCCATTCCAACCCGGTAGGTACTACACTGCCATGCAACACTTGTTATGATGTGTATTCAATATGGGTACATGAGAGTATCACAAAGTACAATTGGCTTGACTTTTAACCATTGGCAACAAGTGACAATATTGGGATGATTTTGGATGCCCTTTGTTGGGATGATTTTTGATACCCTTAGTGGGGACCAACATATGATGAAATTTGACCAACACAAGTCTAATTAAGCACTCATTATGAAGACATTAAAGACAGGGAAGAGATTTGTGCAAACCAATGTTTTGATGACAATTCATAGAGTTTGCATAAAATCACCAAAATGGTATGTTTTTAACTGCAATAAGAGAGGACACTATATATGTGATTGTTTCAAGTACAATGTAAGAAAGATTCAAAAAACTACGCAAAGGAAAATGATTTGAAGTAGTGCAAGGTGAAGGATCATTGTTAACATCACTAGTGACTATTGACAATATCAAATACACATGTTGCATTCTTTTAGGTGTGACATAACACATGACTAGTAGAAGAGATCAATTCAATATGTATGAACATAGTGGGGGATTCACTGGAAAACCAATATCATATCACATGGATTCATATTGGGGGTTTAAAAATAGTTAAAACATAATTCAATACATTAAATGGTATTAAATAGGAAATGGGTTTTTAAAACTAAATTAGGGGTATACATATTTAGGGGGTTCAACTAACCAACTTTTTTGTTGGGGAGGTAGGGGGGAGAGTTAAAATACAAGGATATCTATCTTTAAGAGTTATTTTTTATGGAAGTGAATAATCTCATGAAGGATTAGGATGATATATCTCTACTCCATGTACATTATAGAAATTTTTAACAAGCATAAAAGTATATGAACAAGGAATGAAAATGACCTTGGATTTCATGATAGAAGGATGTATAAATGAAGTGGTCTTCTAATTCCTAAGGAACATGTTTGATTCTTCTTACTAAATATTGAATAACATATGATTGAAAACATATTTTAGAGTATATGTTAGATGCATATGTAAAATATTAGGACCAACATAATAGGATAGAAATAATAAGTGTATAAAAAATGATAATTGTAATATTTTGTGAAAATAGGGGGTTAACTTATTGGGAAACCTGTATTGGGAGAGGGTATTAACATTTAAATTTAGGGAGGTAGAAATGAAATTTAGGGTAATATTTAATATCCCATGAATGTGCATATTATTCCATAGGTTTACTAAGTGAAAACCATGTGATGAACATGTAGTGATATGCCATAATAAATTTGGTGATGTTAGAACTTTCAAGATTAAAGGTGAAGGAGATATTCATATTTTTTTGAGTATTGGAGATGGATGAGATGTGAAGGATGTGTTGTATATTATTTATTTACAAAATATCATATTCACTAGTACATTTGGCATAATTTCTGACAATGTTCTAATGACTAAACGTTGAACGTCCAATGAACCCAATTTCATAGGTTCGTCGAAGCATTTGTGTGGCACCATCAACGACCATGTCCTTGCATCGTACGTCCGACATACAAAAATTCCACATGGAATTTTTGGAGATATTTAATCCACCATCCTTTCATTGCAACAATGACGATCATATACAATTGTCGTGCATTCGAAATAAAAGGTTGTCATGCAACATTTTCTAGGAAATTTGTATCCACCAAGCGGTCATCATAATATCGACAACATATATTGTTTTTTTTTTTAACTAGAACGGTTATGTTGCATTAATCAGTTTTCAGGCAAGCCTGAATCAGAAAGTTACATATCTAAAGAAGGTTGGTGACCTCTAACAGTGCTGCTAACCTTCTTGTGGACGTCTTGGGAGACCCATCCCATTCGCTTCTTGAACTAATTCGTGAAAATGACAAAAATTGCTTACATGAATAAATTCTCACAAATTGTGAGCAAAGTAGAAGACAAAAGCAAAGCATTAAACCGGGGGGGATGAGGATTTCCCCTTAATGTAGGGGTCTAGATTTTTCTGAGATCCTAAAGAAATGTTGGAGGCCGCCTCCTTTTCTCTGCGCGCTTTATTTGTCTTTCGCCCTCTGGTAAGGGGTGGAGACGGACCATTGTCTTCCGGTTCAAAAGTTTCCTCAGAGACTGAAACAACCAGGTCTGCATTGGAAGAAGGTTCCGGAACTGAAGCCTTTGCTGGGGTGGATWCCGGAGGGCTATCGTCTACCGGAGGATCTTCCTTGACTGTTGTTACTTCTGGTTCTAGGTCTTCATCTTCATTCAGAGCATCGAAGCTGTTTTTATTTGCTAGGGTTGCCTCTGCTGAGTGAGTGGCCTTCGGGGCCTGAGCTAGTGGATCCTTGCGCCTTGACTGCCTTCGTCGATTAATTACTGGCTGAAAATCATGTTCTTTGGCTGGTCCCAACTCCTCTGAGGCTTTGGGGCAGCTTCGTGCAAAGTGGCCGTAAGCGTGGCACCAGAGGCACTTAAAAGGAATCTGCTCGTAGTCCAGCTCTTGAATATGGTGCCATTCCCCCAGGGAGAGGTTAATGGCTTCCGGAAGACCTTTCTCGAGGTTAAATTCAACACATATGCGAGCACAGGTAAACTGGTCCCCTTTCGGTTCCGCACTGTCCAGGAAACGCCCAAGCTTGTTTCCTATGTCCTCCAAAGATCTTGTCCCCCAGAGGTGCAAGGGAAGGTGAGGAAGCCTAACCCAAACCAGGGCTGCAGTGATCTCAACTTCGGGATTGAAGTCTAGAGTCCAGGGGGCTAAGAATAGTCCTCTCGACCCCATGAAATAGGGTCCATATCTGAAAACTAAATCACGGTCTTCTTTGCTCGCAAAACCAAAGACAAAAAAACCCCTGCCTACTGCGAACAAAGTAACTTTTCCTTGTATCAGCGACTTCCAACGATCATCCATCCATGCCTCCACCGTTTTGGGGCTAGGCCATATCCCCGTAAACTTTCCAATGAGGGTCGTTTCTGCAAAAAGAAGGGCAAGGTTGCAAGGCCCCTCTGGAGTTAGCTCCAGCGAAGGGATCTCCTCCATCTTCTTGACAAACTTAGACGTGGAAGGAGGCTTGGTTTTGGGTCTTGCCGAGCGCACTAACGCCTTGAATGCTTCCAACCTGTCATTTCCTATCTTGGCATTCGAATCTGAGGCCATGGCAGTCGACCTCCAGCACCAAGACGCAGCTATTACGCATGCAAGGTCGTTGGCGCATACGAGGAGTCTTGATCGCGCACCTGCAATGGGACGCTGGTCGGCTGCTCCCCACAAATGGACGCTGGTCGGCTGCTCCCAGCGTTTGCGCCCCTGAAAGCTAAATCGGCTGGTCGGAGTCTCTGTATGCTAAATCGCGCCCCTGCAAACCAATGAAACGATGATCGGCTGCTCCCCGCGAATTTCCTCTCACCTGCAAACGAAAAACCAGAGCGGGCGGCTAGGGTTTAGACCCTAGCCGCGCTGGGCTCCTCTCGCCTCGTCTCGCCATTTTTCCCCAACAACATATATTGTTAGTGAGACGATATTGCATGTAAAAATTGTCAGCATGTTGATGCACACACCATAAAAAGTGAGACCTTATGGTGGGTCACATATGTCAAAGGCACAATGATCAGGAGGGAACATTCCATCAATAGTCCAAATATATGGCGCAATAAGTATGTCAGGGTAGCGATGTTAGGGAAGAAAAATTCCATTGACATGGTCACTTTGTGGTGGGAAACGTTCATTGGCATTACGACGGTTTGGGGAGAACATTCCATTGGAGTACTAGTGAAGCATCGACATGACGAAGGCATTTTCCATTGGAGAATCGACGATCGTGGGAATTTTTCATTGGCATTTCGACGATAAGCATTGTCATCAAAGGTTCGACGGGTGGAAAATAAAGTAAAAAAAATACAAATTGATGTTGTACACTAAAATCCATTCTTATGATGCATTAGGCATAGGGAGAAGGTAGATGTGTTAGAGTAAGAAGTCGAACATATGTATATGAAAATGATCTTGATATATGATGATATAGACTATTAGGATTAGGGTTTCTATTGTTTCATAAAACCCTAGTTCAAGCTTGTTAGAGCCTCCACATATAAAAATTCACACTCTCCCTTAAGAAATGCATGTTTTTCTTTTAAACTGTAATTTCTTCCCTTGTGCAAAATGCATGTCGGGCTTCAAAAAAATTACTTCTACCTTGAACCAAGATTCAGGATTTTTTGTAAAATGGAGGGTAAAACTGTCTTACTATAAAATGCACACCTAAGACTTATATGACCTCCAAATTTTTCCAAATTTTGTAACACTAAAAATCTCCGCAAAAACCTCTACTAGAAGGTGTTCTCCTTGTAGTGAAACTTAACAACACATATTTAACCCATATAAGAAAATACTTTAAAGAGACTAAATCATAGAAAATATATAATTACATACCTTGACCTACATTTCAAAAATTCAATATCATTGATCTTCTTCTTCGTCCAACTTCACATTTGTATCATCTGGTTTAGATACGTTTTACTTTAATTGAGAATTCATCAATCATTCATTAAATTTAAAATAATAAATTCATGTAAACTCAAATCACGGTACACGGAATTTGATTCTTCTTACTAAAATATTGAATAACATATGATTGACAACATATTTTAAAGTAGATGTTGGATGCATATATAAAATATTAGGACCAACATAATAGGGATAGAAATAATAAGTGTATAAAAAATGATAATTGCAATATTTTTTGAAAATAGGGGGTTAACTTATTGGGAAACATGTATTGGGAGAGGGTATTAAGATTTAAATTTAGGGAGGTAGAAATGAAATTTGGGGTAATATTTAATACCCCATGAATGTGAATACTATTCCATAGGTTTAATGAGTGAAAACCATGTGATGAACATGTAGTGATATGCCATAATAAATTTGGTGATGTTAGAACTTTCAAGATTAAAGGTGAAGGAGATATTCATATTTTGTTGAGTACTGGAGATGGATGAGATGTGAAGGATGTGTTGTATATTATTTATTTAAAAAATATCCTATTCACTAGTACATTTGGCATAATTTATGACAACGTTCTGATGACTAAACGTCGAATGTACGACAAACCCAATTTCATATGTTTTTCAAACCATTTGCATCGCACCATCAATGACCGTATCCCTTCGTCGTATGTCCGACATACAAAAATGCCACATGGAATCTGTGGAGAGATTTAATCCACCATACTTTCATTGCAACGACGACGATCATATACAATTGTTGTGCATTCGAAGAAAAAGGTTGTCACACGACATTTTCCAGGAAATTTTTATCCACCAAGTGATCGTCGTAATACCGACAACATATGTCATTAGTGAGAGGATATTTTGTGTAAATATTGTCGACATGCCAATGCACACACCATCAAAAGTGAGACCTTATGGTGGGTTGCATCATTCAAAGTCACAACGATTAGGAGGGAACAGTGCATCGACAATCCAACAATATGGCACATTAAGTTTGTCAGAGTGGCGATGTTAGGGAAGAAAAACTCCATTGACATGGCCACTCTGTGGCGGGAAACATTTGTCGGAATTACGAAGGGCCGGCGAGAAGATTCCATTGGAATAGCAGTGAAGCTTCGATGCACTGGAGGCATTTTTCATCGAAGAATCGATGATCGTGGGAATTTTTCGTTGGCTTTTTAACGATAAGCATTGTCATAGGAGGTTCGACAGGTGGAAAATAAAGTAAAAAAAAATACAAATTGATGTTGTACATTGAAATCCATGCTTATGATGCATTGGGCATAGGGAGAAGGTAGATGTGTTAGTGTAAGAAGTCGAACATGTATAGATGAAAATGATCTTGATATATGATGATATAGACGATTAGGATTAGGGTTTCTATTATTTCTTAAAACCATAATTCAATATTATTAGAGCCTCCACATCTAAAAATGCACACTCTCACTTAAGAAATACATGTTTTTCTTTTAAACTATAATTTCTTCCCTTGTGCAAAATGCATGCTAGGATTCACAAAAGTTACTTCTACCTTGAACCAAAATTCAAGACTTTTTGCAAAATGGAGGGTAAAACCGCCTTACTGTAAAATGCACACCTAAGACTTATATGACCTCCAAATTTTGTAACACTAAAAACCTCCACAAAAACCTTTGCTAGAAGGTGTTATCCTTGTAGTGAAACTTAACAACACATATTTAACCCATATAATAAAATAATTTAAAGAGACTAAATCATAGAAAATATATAATCACATACCTCGACCTACATTTCAAAAATTCAATATCTTTAATCTTCTTCTTCATCCAACTCCACATTTGTATCATTTGGTTTATATAAATTTTACTTTAATTAAGAATTCATCAATCATTCATTAAATTTAAAATAATAAATTCATGTAAACTCAAATGACGGTACAAAGAGTTTAACTTGGAAACCCTTGCAGGAGAAAACTATAAAAACTGATCTTTATGAATGTTTGTAGGCACTAACCTACTAGATACACCAATCTCCTTAGCTGAGCACCAACTCAACAAAATATTATGTAGGCACCAACCTACTAAAGAAAACAATCTCCTCAGTTGAGCACCGACTCAGTAAGACCTGTATAGGAACCAACCTAAGTTATTCATACATGGAGTACTTTTGACTTCTCCTGCATGCTTCATACTTCATGTATTTCATAGCATCATCATACCCTTAACGTTCATGCTCTGGCGCCTCTCTTCGCTTCATACCCCAGACATAGATTCAAACCCTAGTCAGATTTAGCCTTCATGCCTTAGTGAACCTCGTAGCATCATTCCAATAATATAATCCCAGACTGCAGCATAACAACCTCAAAACAAGGCACTTTGTAATATCATAGACCTTATTATATCATAACATACCCTTAAAACTCTAATAAAACTCCTCTTACACACCTTTAGACCCCAAGAACACTCTCCAAATTCTCTTGCGCACCTCATATCTCTTCTATGCACCTCGAAATTGACCTTCTTGCTAGAATTCTCTTCAAATGTGCACATATATCTTGCATTTATAGTGTTTTTATGCTCACTTTTAGGGCCGACCTGTAAATATTGGTTGGGTCGACCTAAACTTTTTGGTTTGGTTTTTTGACAAAAAATTTCATATATCCTCATTCCTAAGGAGTTATATGGAGTTCCATATACCATTGGAAATGTCTTGGAATAATATTTCCAACCATATAACCTATGCTCCCATTTGAGCTAGGTATTTAGAGTAAAAATGCCTTCAAATATTGGGTATCCAAACTGAGCATCAAAAATCCAAAAACAATATTTCCAACAATCTCCATCTTTCAATCTTTATCTTGGGCATTTGTAGTCTCCCCCTTTCTTTGACATCAATGACAACAATATTTCCAACAATCTCCCCCTTTTTCATTGATGGCAACCCTTAGTCAATTATAATACTCCCCTTGTTTGCAACTTTCCTTGTGTCTGCAATTCTTCCTCTATTTGCAAGTTCTCCCCCTTTGACATCAATGGAAAAGGGTTGCTCCCCCTGAGCTTGTCCTTCCCTTTGCTGATGATATGAGAGGGATATCACTCCCATATTTTGTTTGAGATATTCAAATGTGTCTTTGGGAATGGGTTTGGTAAAATGATCTACGAACTATTCTTTGGTGGTAATGTATTCCAGCTTGGCACTTTGCTCGACTACCTTTTCTCTTAGGAAGTGGTACTTTATTGGAATAGGCTTCATCTTTGAGTGAATAACAAGATTATTTGAAATGTTGAATGCACTAGTGTTGTTGCAAATGATTGAGATTTCATGATCATATTCTACCTTGATATCCTTCAGTGTCTACTTCATCTAGATAACTTGTGTGTAACATGCTATTGTTGCAATATATTTCACTTATGTTGTGGATAGAGAGAGTGAAGTTTTCTTCTTTCTCAACCATGATAATAGACAATTTCCTAGAAAGAATGATCCTCCAATTGTAATTTTTTTGTCATCAATACTTCCTTCCCAATTTGCATCTATATATGTTGTTAGAGTGAAATCCTTACTTCTTGAATACCACAAGCCAAAGTCCAATGCGCCCTTCATATATATGAATATTCTTTTTACTACTTGCACATGTGTCTCCTTTGGTGTAGATTGAAATCTCAACCAATCCTATTGCTTGCATGATGTTTGGCCTTGATTTTATCACATATAGTAGGTTGTCAATCATTGAACTGCACAACGTTAGATTTGCTTCTGGAGATTCATCATCTTTGCTTAGCTTACATCCTATGATCATGGGCGTACTAACAGGTGCATAGTTTTCCATTATGAATTTCTTCAACATTTCCTTGATATATTTGGTTTGCGAAATGAATATGCCTTTGCTAGATTGAGAAATCTGCAAACCTAGAAAGAATGACAATTCTCCAAGCATGGACATCTCAAATTATTTTTTCATTTCTTCTGCAAACTTTTAGCTCATTCTATCAGCATTACTTCCAAAAATGATATCATCCACATAAACCACAATGATTAATAAATATTCATTGTCTTTTTTGATGTAAAGATTGTTGTTTGAAGTTCCTCTTTTGAAACCTTGTTGTTGGAGGTATTTGTCAAGTCTTGAATACCAAGCTCTAGGAGCTTACTTTAGTCCATAGAGTGATTCCTTTAGTATACATACATAATATTCATTGTTTGACAATTGAAATCCTTCTAGTTGTTCAATCTATACTTCTTATTATATATTTTCATTTAGAAAGGCTGACTTGACATCCATTTGATAGACTTTGAATTTCTTGAAACATGAAAATTCCAAAAACATTCAGAGTGCTTCTAATCTTGCAACTGGAGAAAAGGTTTCTTCAAATTAAATACCCTCAACTTGAGTATACCCTTTACATACCGATCTATTTTTCTTTCCTACTAATTGCTCATCTTCATCCAATTGTTTCTAAAGACCCATTTGGTGCCAATCACATTCTTGTCTTTTGGTCTTGGCACAAGTTCCCATGTCCCATTCTTCTCAATATTATTTAGTTCTACTTCCATAGCTTTAACCTGATACTAATCTTCACTAGATTATGTAAAATTCTTGGGCTCTATTTTTTATAGCAAAGAAAAGTTCATTTTTCTTCTAGTCTAAACCCTTGTATATATATCATGAAGAATCTGACTTTCTGGATGTTGTCTTTGGATATTGGTGTTCTATTTCTCCTTGTTTTTTCTTTTCTTCTTCCTTTTATTATTCTTTGTAGATTTTCTCCTCTGGATCTTCATTTTTTGTGATTTTTCCTCTTGAGGTATTGATTCATATACTCTTACATCAATACTATATACAACCTTGTGTAGTATTTTGTTGTAGCATTTGTAGGCCTTTCTTTCAAATGCATAGCCAAGAAAGATACCTTCATCTATTCTATAATCAAACTTGCCTAAATTAATTTCATTTTTATTTATATAACACTTTATCCCAAATAATTTGAAGTATTTGACTGTAGTCCATCTACCTTTCCATAATTTGTAAGGCGTCTTGTTGTTGTTCACTCTGATTCGTGCTCTATTCAAAATGTAGACTATTGTGTTGACTACTTCTCTCCTAATATTGTCTGGTAGTTTGGCTTCATTCATCAGTGTTCTAGCAATTTCTTGTACAATTGTGTTCTTCCTTTATACAACTCCATTTTGTTGTGGAGTCCTTGTTGTCAAAAAATGTCTCTTGATTCCATGATTCTCACAAAATTCATCAATTTCATGAGATGTAAACTCACCTCCTTTGTTTTATCTTTAGCACTTGATTTTTAAATCATTCTCATTTTCAACTAGGGCTTTGAAAGCTTTAAAATTCTCAAATGCTTCAGATTTTTCTTTGAGAAATGTAACCCATGTCATTCTTGTTTAATCATCTTGATAAGAAACATAAAATAACTCTCACCTTTTAAATTTTGTGTTCTTTTTGGCCCATGGAGGTCTATGTGTACAAGTTCCAATGGCTTTGATGTTGAGTACTCCTTTGTTTTGAAACTAACTATTGCTTTCTTCCTGTGGTTGCTTCCTATGTTGAAATGGATTGAAAATAGTGTTTGTAGGCTTTGATATCCTTGGAATATCTCTTACTACTTGTGTATTGCTGAGTTTTACTAGATTTTCCAAGTTTATATGACCCATCCTTCTATGTCATAACCAACTTTCTTATACTTGTCCCATACAACATTTTTTTCCTTTGACTTCATTGAGAATGTATACATTACTTGAGGTTTTGTTTTCATTTGCCACTAATCTTCCTGAACTTGTTTTCCTTATATCACATCCTTTAGAATGAAATGTGAGGTTGTAACCTCGATCACACATTTGACTGACACTTAGAATATTGTGTTTTAACCATACAACATACAAGACATTCTATGTTTTAGTCTTTTCGTTATCAAGACTAACGATGAATTTTCCAACTATTCTTGCAAAATCATTATCCCCAAAGGTAACGCTACCTCATTTTTCTTCCTTTGGGATGATAAATTTGTTCTGATCCCATGTCATGTGTTTTGAACATCCGCTATCAATGTACCAATGGCTTCCTTTTTTCTTAGCATACATTGTAAGTCCACATTCTTACTTCTTCAGTTCTTCTTGCTTCCTTTTCCACACCTTTGTGTATTCTTATCTATGCTTGGTAAGAGCATATTCTTCCATGTTTTGTTTAGGAAAATTTATTATGTTGATTCTACAGTCACATGCTATGTGTCCATAGTTATTACAATTATAAAATTCAACATTGTAATCAAGTAGGGGAGCAAATGAATTGTAGTTTCTATCGACAAACCCATGAAAACTTCTTGTTTTGTTGCTCACATAATCATTCTTTGAGGTTTTATAAGAACCTATATTTCAATATCTCACATGATTACCTCTTTCATAATCTCTACAATATATTGCTTTATGACCAAAATTATTGAAAGAAAAACAATAGCCAGGAAAGATATTTTGGTACCAGGTTGTGAAATTTCTTCTTGGTGGAACAACTCTTATGAACTCATTCTTGTGAGAAGAATCATATTATTGATGGTCATGATTTCCTTTCATGTTGTTTCTTTCATTTTTGATGGAACCTTTGAGTATATTGGCATAGATTTTAGGATTTTCTTCATTTTCCTTTTCTGATGGCTTTGTGACCTTAGTGCTTGTATCTCCCTTGGGGGTATTTTAGTTTTTTCATGGCCAATACTTGTCTTGATGAATGGTGAAATTTGGAAACTAAGAATATTATCTAAGATTCCAATACTCTTTCCAAACTTCAAGCTTCTATTCAACTGATCAGTTGTTTTCTCTAGTTCATTTCTTAAGGAAACTATTTCAACTTCTAGCTTCTCACAATTTTCTTTATTTTCTTTCAACTGACTTGTCACCACTTCTTCTATCCTTTTTTCCTCTTCTAGTTGAGTCTCCGGGATGATAAATATTTTTTATATTTCATCAAAATCATGATCCTTCTTTTCATATTTCTGCAATTTCTCTTTCTGCTTTTTATTATTTCACCTGAGTCTGTCTCTTTCTTCTAAGGCACTAACGAGTTCTTATTCAAGATTCACTTCTCCAGCATTGTCTTCTTCTTCTTAATCTGATTTTTCTTTCTGATTGTATTCAATTTCTTTATCAATGGAATTTTTATCCATGGATATGAAGATAAATTCTTCTTTGTCAATATCATAAACATATCCATCACTTTCTTCAGATGAGCTATTGTCCTCTCTAGAGTAGAAACTTTTCTTCTTAGTATATTTACCTTTTTTGTGTCTATAAGGTTTTTTTTTATTGTTATGTTCTTCTTTATCATTACTTTCCTCATCATCAATGTCTTCCCTTTTTTCATATGGAAATTTAGCAACAAAATGTCCTACTCTACCACAATCAAAACATTTGAAGGGTAGCTTACCTTTGTATTTGCCAAATCCTCTTTTTAGCTTTCTCACAAGTTTTTCTTCTTCTATATCTGATTCATGGATGGAACAATCACATAATTTGTGTCCTTTTTTCTTCTTTGATGCTTTGAAATTTGCTTCCTTCCATGTTTTTGTTTTTTTAGTCCTCGTGTCTTATGCGGTGAGAATCTCATGCAACTCATCCATTGTCAGTTTCTCCATATCCTTGATTGCTTCAATGATTGAGACCTTGGAATCAAATCTTAAGGGGAGAGTCCCTAGAACCTTTTTCACAATCAATGGTTCTTCAAAATTCTCACCAAGTCCTATGATGGTGTTGACAATTTCATCCACTAAAAGGAAATAGGTTGCAACATTTTCATTTTCTTTCATTTTCAAACTCTTGAACTTTCATCTATGAGTTTGGAGCTTTTCCTTCTTCACTTTGTCATCACATTCATACATGTTTTGAAATTTGTCCCAAATATCTTTTTTCGATTCACAATGCATCACCTTGACAAATTATGATTCTGATAGACCACATAAGATAACATTCATTTCTTTTGCATTATGTTCACTGCCTTCTTTCTAACGTTATCTATTGTTTTATTTTTTGGGGATGTATACCCAGTCACTACTGATTGCCAAATATCAAACCCAAGATCCATTAGATAATTCAACATCCTTATAATCCAGTATTCATAGTTTGTTTCATCAAACAATGGATCCCAATTTGTGGAGAAACCTTTTTGACTAGTCATGTGTGCTCCCAAGAACTACCTTCCAATGGTTATATTGTTTCTCAAGGAGCCTTCTCTGATACCAATTTTTGAAATTATGCTTATATTGAGAGGGGGAGGTTGAATCATTATAAGATCATTTTTAATATAATTGAACATTCATCAATCATTCATTAACTTTAAAATAGTAAATGCATGTAAAATCAAATCACGGTACATAAATTTTAACTTGGAAACCCTTGTGGGAGAAAACCACAAAAAATTATCTTTATAAATGTATGTAGGCATCAACCTACTATTACAAAGCTTGTAAGAACCAACCTACTAGAGACACCAATCTCCTTAGATGAGCACCAACTCAACAAGATATTGTGTAGGCACCAACCTACTGGAGACATCAATCTCCTCAGTTGAGCACCAAGTTAGTAAGACCTGTATAGGCATCAACCTAAGATATTCATACACATAGTACTTCTGACTTCACCTACATGCTTCATACTTCATGTATTTCATAGCAACATCATACCCTTAACTTTCATGCTCCAATGCCTCTCTTTGCTTCATACCCCATACATAGATTAAACCCAAGTAAAATTTAGCCTTCATACCCTAGAGAACCTCCTAGCATCATTCCTAGAATATAATGCTAAACTACAACATCACTACCTCAAAACTGTATGGGTGAAAGGCCAATAAATTTATGGTTTTTAGGATGAGTGGGAGAAGGTCTTAGGTTAGAAGGTGTTAATATTATGGTAGTTGTGGGAGGTATTTACCTCCATGTGTAAGCTTGACGAGAATAGAATATGCCAGGAAGCAAGAAGAAACCCTAATGAGTTGGCTAATAACCCTAGAAGCCAAGTCGACTCAAGAGGATAATTGGTATTAGGTTATTAGCCTACAAGAGAAGAAGTCAACCAGAAGAAATATTATATACTAAGTAAATAGACACCCAGAATGAGAAGTCGTCCCAGGCAGTTAGCCAGAATTAGTATAAATACAGGAGGCCAGTCTTCATTCTAGTAGGCATTCTCAGAATTGCAGAGCAGCACTTGTGCGCACTGCAGTTGCCCAGTTTGTGTGCAAGTTTGGATGAGAGTTGTCGTTGTAGCTAGCAGATTGCATTTTGGCTTGGACTATCTCTTGGTTATGGTTTGGACTATCTGATCAGCTCTTGTTTGGTACGCTATCCTTGGGGAAAGGTGTGCTACCCTTTGTTTGAATATCTATCCTAGGGTTTACTTCCAGAGTGATTCTTTGTCAAGGTTAAGGTGCTTGAAGGGTGGATTCGGCCTATGGTTGGGTGACAATAGTGATATTGTCCATGGTAAAATGAGCACATCCATTATATTCTAATGGGTTATGGGCCCACACCTCCTTCATTCAGTATAACTACTAGAAGGGAGCATAGCCATAAGGATACTAATCTCATTGAAGAATTGTCGCTAGGGTTTCTAGCAGGAGCAGTTACCAAAGCATTGTCGCTAGGGTTACTAGCAGGTGAAGTTGCAGAAACCCTAATCCTCTCATTTAGGCACCTTAAGTGAAGGGATTGACCTAATTTTCGGATGGACTAGTGTGCCCCAACCTAGCGCACCTCCTGGTACTCTTAGCAAGCTAAGACGTCAAGTTTGAGTTTCTAGTCAAATCTAGGGTTGACAAAGTCAAAGCAGCCATGACTTACTCTATGAAGTCAGAAAACAAGTTAGATGGAGCTTCTAACTTCATAGCGTGGAAGATAAGGATTGACCTCATCCTTGCCAAGAATAAAGTGTTGGATATCGTGAAAGGAAAGATCGTGGAACCAGAGTTTGAAGAAGGAAAAGAGAAGGAACCACAGAACATTGCAGTTATGGAGAAGTTAAAAGATAGTGACATCAATTCCATGAGTATCATAGTGGACTCTATAAAATACCACTTGATACCTTGCATCTCCCATCTTGACTCATCAAAGAAGATTTACGATGCCCTAACAAACCTCTTCTCAGTTAGAAACATTGGACAAGTAATGAGTCTGAAGAATGAGCTCCGTGACATGAAGATGAATGATGATGATAGCATAACATCATACTTTGTGAGGATCTCTCATTTAAGAGATCAACTACAAGCTATTGAATAGATCATCTTAGAGAAGGAATTGGTAAATATAATACTCAACGGTCTTCCCAAGACATGGGATGCATTTTCCGCAAGCATGAACACAAGGAAGGAGTATCCTACATTTGAAGAACTTTGGACTTGTTGTGCTCGAGAAGAATCAAGGATCGGTGCAAAAGAGAAACCCCAAAAGAAGTATGATGATCAAGCCTTTACAACAAGATTCAAGAATTTCATGAACAAAAGGAAGTTTGGTTCAAGGAAGAATCCAAATCAAGAGAAAGACATGTCAAAAATACAATGCTTCAACTGTTGAAAGTATGGTCACTACAAGAATCATTTTCCCGAGCTAAAGAAAAGGAAGGGGACACACGAAGCATCAGTTGTCGAAGAAAAGGAACCTACAAAGAAGACCAAGCAGGATAAAACAAACTTCTTCTTCTAATACAAGGTAACAATACTCTTCATAGTTCTTGTACAAACCATGTTTTATGTACATATCTTGCATATCTACTTCTTAGAAGATAATGTGTTCAAAAGAGAAACCATACCTATGGAAGAAACAAAAGGATTTCTATAATTATGACTACAAGTCATACAATACAAATGAAAGGATGAAGTACATCAAACAATTCATGTGGAAGTTATTACATAAGTAGCAGCTGCAAGATAAGTCGAAATCAGAATCAATCTTGAAGTAAAAGAGAAGAAGTAAAAGACAGGAAGAAATCAGCAATCAAGAAGAAATTGGAGAAAGACTTATGACACCTTGCAGAAGGCAATAAGGATGTAGACGGAAGCGTGGATTATGGAGGGAGCCAATTATATATTTCCAAAAGAAAAACATGCACTCATACATGAAGCAAGGGTTAGGAGGGAGCCAATCCTATGATCCATTGAAGATGATGAAGTATATATCCATGGTAGCAGCCATGAAAGGCAGTACGTGTTCAATTCAACCTTAGAATAAGTCTTCTTCGAAGAGCATCCTTAAAGTATCCTTGGTTGTCCATCCACATCCATGATCCTATGATGAAAGAAAGAAGTGGAATCTTTAGGGCATGGAATCTATAAGAAACTCCATGGACCCAAGAACTAAAGAGAAACATGAGGAAGAACATGAATATTCCAAGAATAAAGAAAATCCAGAACAACTAGTCATTGTATCAAGAATCACAAGATTACCAGCCTGATATGAACTCACTAAAAGAAATCAAGCAAAGGAATTGAAAGTTGTGATGAAGAACAATGTATGGAAGACTTATGAATGAAAGCATTGCGAGATCTAGAACTAGAGGTTCTCCCAGATGGAGGGAGAAGACTATGATGATTACTCATTCCAGTAAACCAGACATACCTCTACATGAGTCATTATATCATCCATAGTATCCATGGGTTGGAGTGCTACATCAGATGAATGCAAAAATTATCCTCCAGAGCAATTGAAAAAAGAGCGTATGAAGAGCAACCTCAAGGATTTGAGGCATACCAGAAAGAGACCCTTGTATGTATATGGAAGAAGACAACTTGGTGGAGAACCTCCAATGCACAGCAGAAGTGTGGTGAAGACTTTCTATAACAGAGATATTGTATCAAAATGATTAATCAGAAGATCAGGATGATGGATTGCCAATCCATGACAAAGATCTCATGATGACAGAAGAAGTGCCACATGGATATGTTCCAGTTTGACCCTTGCCATGATGCTATGAGCTAGCAAGAACCAAAGAGGAATCCAACAATGATATACTTTATTGATCAGAGCTATATGAAGCCTTCAGAGAAAACCAGTGTTCCAAACCGAAGTACATTTGATATCAAGCATTACATTATTTGTGATGAAGTCTAGAAAGGAGAAAGTGGTTCTCCAATATATATCTCCACGGATGAGTAGATAAGCAAACATTTTGGTAAAGCTTCTATCCAAGATGAAAGAGTTTGTGTACTCAAGCTGGATATCGTGGAGATGACTTCCTTATTGAAAAAGGAAGAGATGACTCCAAGTTTGGGAGGGAGCACTAATGTGTTATTGATTGATGGAAATTCATTTTTCAATTCAAAAAATGGTCCAGGATGAGCAGTTCCTTTCTAGATTCAGAAAGTGGTTTGAGATTTCTGACAGACAGGCATTTTCCATTTCGAAAAATGGTCCAGATCGAACGGTCATTTTCGTAATGAAAATGGTTCGATGGATTGCTGATGTACCATAGACAGTGGTTTCTCATTGTGGTTAACATGGGGAATGGTCTAGGTCAGTCTTTCTTCTTAAGGGTTACTCAAGAAGACTGGCCCGCCTCGCCGGACAACGATTTCCCATTTTGGTTAACATGGGGAATGGTCTATTTTGGAGGTTGGTGCAGGATAGTCATTTCCTTAGGAAATGGTTCGGATAGTCATTCCTTAGGACAGATTCATTCTCTCCAGGTTGCACTTTGTTTAGTGTTAGAGGAATGGCCCAGGGTGGGGAATGGTCCAGGTTCAACAATCAAGGATAGACATTCCTTAGGGAAGATTCATTCTCTCTAGGTTGCACTTTTTTTAGTGCCGAAGGAATGGCCCGGGGTGGGGAATGGTCCAGATTCAACAATCAGGGACAGACTTTCCTTAGGGCAGATTCATTCTCTCCAGGTTGCACTTTGTTTAGTGCTGAAGGAATGGCCCAGGGTGGGGAATGTTCCAAGCTCAGAAATCAAGACAATTGTTTTTCCTTGCTTGAGAAGAATAGTCCAGATAGCTCATCATTTATGTTTTACCTTTTGAGGGCATATGTTGTTCCAATATCTCACATATGTGAGTGGAAGAATGGCCCAGATGATTCAGTTTATATCATAACATTGTTTCTGTGCAGGTTGATATAAGATGATTGTTATGAAGATTGTATGTCTCTAGACAGTAGATGTATACTACTATGGTGGATGTGTTCCACTATTTGTGACTATACGTCATTGATCAAGTACCTATGTGCTACTTGGTGTGGTAGTGTACCACTGGATTGTAGTTGTGTACTACTATGAATAGACACAGTTGTGTTCTATTGAATGATATTGTTCTGATTGACTTGAATACTATCAGTAATGTTGAAAATGATTATCATCTAGATAGATGATCAATGGACAAAGATTTCCCAGACGGAAAATGGTCCAGGACATTTATTTTTCTAGGACATATGTCCAGATTAGAATAATGGCTCTTGTGTCACTCTATGGTGTGAGTGACTTATCTAGCATCATGTCTAAATTACTCAGATAGAGTATGGTTTCGAGAAATGATGCAGTTGATGACACGGATGGCGATGATGGTGCTCATGATCTAGTCATGAGATAGTCTATACAACTATGTTGATGCTACCGGGTGAATGGTATGTTTGTTCTCAAGACCATTACCTGTAATACCTCCCTAGCTAGGAGGGAGTGTTAATATTATGGTATTTGTGGGAGGTATTTACCTCCACGTGTAAACCTGGCGAGAATAGAATATTTCGAGAAGAAAGAAGAAACCCTAATGAGTTGGCTAATAACACTAGAAGACAAGTTGACTCAAGAGGATAATTGGTATTAGGTTATTAGCCTACAAGAGAAGAAGTCATCCAGAAGAAATATTATATACTAAGTAAATAGACACCTCGATTGAGAAGTCGGCCCAGGAAGTTAGCCAGAATTAGTATAAATACAGGAGGCCAATCTTCATTCTGGCAAGCATTCTCATAATTGCAGAGCAGCACTTGTGCGCATTGCAGTTGCCCAGTTTGTGTGCAAGTTTGGAGGAGAGTTGCTGTTGCAGTTGATGCAGCTAGCAGATTGTGTTTTGTCTTGGAATATCTCTTGGTTATGGTTTGGACTATATGATCAGCTCTTGTTTGGTGCACTATTCTTGGGGAAAGGTGTGCTACCCTTTGTTTGACTATCTAGCCTAGGGTTTTCTTCCGGAGTGATTCTCTGTCAAGGTTAAGGTGCTCAGAGGGTGGCTTCGGCCTATGGTTGGGTGACAATAGTGATATTGTCGATGGTAAAACGAGCACATCCATTATATTCTAACAGAAGGAGGGTGGTGAGGATTAGGTCTTGTTGGAGGAGTAGGGTTTTGATGAATGGAAACTAGGATGACTTTGGACTTTTCTTTCAATAACCAAGGTACAAATAAATGCTTGGACAAGGGAACTACTTTCAAACAAGGCAATTTCAAAATGAAAAATAACCAATAATCCCAAATTAAATTTGAGAATAAGTACCTCATATAGATCTATAATCTAGAGTTGAATCTAGAGTTGTGTGAGAAACTCAATGTATTGTTGCATTGTTTATCTAGGTTCTTAATGAAGCTATAACAACCTACACATGAGATTGGATATTTAGCCTGGAGATCAATACAAATGTTTCCTGATAGAATCATAGAACATGTCCCAAATGTTGATATGCTTATCCATAGGTTTGGAAGTAGCATCATCATTAAGCTCAATGTATACTTCTAGAACTTAATATTGGCACTGCCACGATGCTTGATGGTGCCTTACAAAAGGTTGCTTGTAAGGAGAAAATATTGATCCTACATTATCTCATAGTGGGTTTGGAAGTATGTTGTAAGGCTACAGATCTAGGAATATTAAAATTCTCCATTCATTTGTCTACCATATATTGGTAAGGTTATTCTGGTATCAAACTAAAAGAGGGAGGGATTTAGATTTTTTATGTGGACTTCCTGTAATAGTTTCATGAGCTTTGGATGTAACATTTCTTGAGAATATTTGGTCTCTTTTCATGAGGATTCTCTACAAGGAGCCATGACTTATTTGAGAGTTGTCAAATTTTAATGGCATAAGAACCTTGGTGCACAGGTTGGATTCATGTTGAGGGATAAGAGGAGGGAATATTTAAACCTTAGTGCATTATAGAAAGGTGGACATTAGGCTAGGGAAAGCTAGTAATGGAAGATAATCTCCAAGACAAAATGCTATGAGTTGGGAGAGGAATGAATTCCAAGAAAATAGAATTGAGACTAACTGAACAACTAACCTGAAACAAAGTCAAGTGAGACCCTGGTAGGAGGGTCAGGATCTAAAAACTAGACCTGATGATGTCTTCTTGCTAGAGAAAGGATTCCAATTTAGTTTACAATAGAAGTAGGGATATTGAAGAAATAATGTTGCAATGTATATATATGGGTGGGAGGGCACACTCCAAAAGAAACAGATCCAAACTTTTGCTACTAAAAGAGGATAATTTTGAGTGGGGTGTTGAGCTTGAAACCAAAATATGAAGGATGAGTAGGACTAGACCAATGCTTTGATACCAAATGATGTAAATTTGAACCTCTCAACTAGTAAACCTTAGCTGAGAGGAGAAGCACACTAGCCTAAAGAGAAATTAACCCAGAAAAAAAGAACAAAAGGATAACATAGGATCCTCAAGGAAAAATGGTTTAGATGGTGATGCTAACCATTTGGCCTTTATATAGGAATACAATAGATCCACTCAATATGCACATAGCTCAAGGGATAAGAAAGAAATGATAAACAACCATTGCATATAGCCCGAAGGTTGGAAATATGCAACTACATGCTTACCCACAACATACACAAGATAATAACAAGATGGTTTCATAATATTTTTATAGTAGTATATTGTTAGTTGGTATATAAACTGTTATTTAGTGATATGATTCATTTTGATTGTAAAAATAATTAATTTAATTATATATTATTTTTGTTTTAATAAATGATAATGATAAAAGTGGGATAAATATACAAATTAAGCGAAGTAGCTTAAAAAAATTTTAAATTATTATAAAACTATAAAATAAAATAAAATAATTAAAAACAAATTATTATTATAAAAATTTAATCATTATTACTAAGTAAGTTAGAAATTTAAATAAAATATGTTGGCTTTTTACTATTAGACTATTATGTTTTTTCTCAATAAAGCGCTCATATATATATATATATATATATATATATATATATATATATATATATAATCATTGGTTTATGTGCCAACATACTCCATCCTTGAATCACTTTTCTACATTTCAATGTAAATGCCACATCATCTCTTTTGCAAATATTGTTATTTTCCTTCATTCTAACCACCTTATATATCTTTTAACTTAATGATAAGAGAAATTATGATTAGTTCCCAAGATAATAATAGGACATGTGAAATTCTTAAAGACATTTTTTCAAAGTGAGAGAAATGTTACAATACTCAAAGTTATTGGTCTAATTTTTGTTGATACAATCTCAAGATCTTGAAGTGTAGTAACATCATTATGTGTAAACAACCCTTGGCCACTTGAAATAACTTAATGGTGGTCCATAAGAGCTAGTTTTATGTCATACTCCAATATCAAAAGTTGATTTCAGTTAATCACTAATATCCACGAGATACCTACTATCCTAGTATGCACTAAAAACTCTTACAAACTTATCAGAAAATTGAATAATTAATGTGAAACTATATTTTAACATCAAACTAATAAGAAAACGTTGTCAATGAAATTATGCCTATTTAAATTTTTGAAATCTATAAATTTAGTCAAATATTAGCACTAATAACAATACAAGAGCTTTGCTCATGGTATCTATAAATCTTACAAAGAGATATAGATTTTTCAAATATATGATAATTCCCTGAATACCTATGAGAAAAACATCAATACAAACTTAAAATTCTATATTTATTGCAAGTTGGCATATTAATTCCTTTCAATTATTTAGATCTATATGGCAAGCGAGAAAAAAACCTTTCAAATATAGTAATTGAATTAAGCTGCATGAAAACTTTAACCTTGAGTACATATTTTGTTATCATTTAATTATGTATTGGGTAGTTATTTTCCACTTTCTCAATGCCAAACAAATAAGAGATAAATAATACACTAATTTTTACCAATTTAAATGTTTTGAATGTGTAGATGAAAAAATGGTATAATGTGATGTATTTTATATTGGATAAGTAATGGTGAGTTGAATTACTAAGGAAAATTAGATTTGGTTTTCTTAAAAAGAATTAAATATGCAAATGTTACACATTAACATGAATGAGTTAGAGTTTTGTTATCCTTATTAACCCAAGAAAATAGCATTCTTATCAAAAGTATACTACAACCACTTCTTTATATGTTTTTTTATGAAAGAATTCATTAACCAACCATCACTATAAGGGTAAAAAGCAATTGAATAAATCACTTTAATGGACAACAAAATTTCTTCCATTGTGATCTTTGCAATGCACCATCTTGTTGTAGGATGGAATTCAGTTGCCATTATTATTATCATTATATGCTAGTACACAAATGAGATAAACTATACTTCATTGATAAGTAAATATATATGAAATCCATAAGAAATTCATGATCTTTTACATATAGAAGAATATGAACACTAAGAAAGTGCTCTAGAGATGATGGGGTTACATGGAGAAGGTACATGTTTGACTATCAAAATATTTGATAAGTCCAATTTTATTTTTAATCATAAGTGCATTGCAACTTTGCAAAATGACAAACATCATGCATATCATCACTTAATTGGGAAGATTGTATGGTATTGTGAAAATCTGTGGCACAATCCCAATCGATGTGATTGGATGAATATGACAATTCAACATTTACTAGCAAAGGTTTCAATCGACGATATTGCTCAAACCTTTGTCTAGCATAATCCATATAATCAAACTCCATAGTATTCACATGTTTCTGTAAAAAAACATAGTAGTAAGGAGATTGTATGATATGTGATTATGAGAAGGTTAAATATAACTAAATGAAAACAATATATTCAAGATATATGTCATTTTCAAATAATTGAGCATTCAAGAATATGAACAAAATTGAAATCATGAATTTGTATGATCTTTATCAATGGATAGATAATAAAGAACATACCGAAATTATACTCCATAAGCCCCAATGTACATGGCTTACAAGTGTATATTTGTCAACTTCTTTTAAAAGTTTTTCAACTTCTCCATCACTTAGTATTTTACCTATATAATCATCACACTATTGGTTAGAACTTGGCATAAAGAAAAGTGAGAAATTTCCCCATTGACTAGCCAAACACTAGATGCATTTTTAAATGAACTATATTTAAAACTGTCATGAAATTAATTTTTCTAGCTTGATTACACTAGATACAAACAAAGAAGTGTAAATACGCATTCACAACTAACATACAAATTAATTAAAATAAAACCACATAAGCATAACATTCCCTAAATTATTTAACTATAATAAATTAATTAAGTTCATAAAGAAGAATAAATATCAATAATTGAAATATTGAACTTTATTTTGAGATGTTTTATAGTATCCAACTTATAAAATGAATGAGTACAAAATTAAATCCATCTTAACTATGAATTTTTTCCCATTTTAAGATATAAGAACATATCATTTTAATTTCACTAATTATCTCAATAATTTTAAAATTATATTAACATTTAATTTTTTAATAAATTCTTTTATATATATATATATATATATATATATATATATATATATATATATATATATATATATATATATATATTAAATA
>ML806017.1:0-21727 GCA_009831015.1 Picea engelmannii | reverse complement strand
AAAAGAGATTATTATTCATATTTAAACAAAATTAAGAAAACTTAAAAAAAAAACATATTTAAAAAATAAAAATAAAAAATTAATGATCAATATTTAATCATAACAAATTAATTTGAAGGATTGTAAATTATAATAAAATATACCTGGATACTTGCTATAGTCTAGTATATGAGGTGTGTCACTATGATAATTTCCAGCCATTTCATTGAAATGGTTAGCTATATCAAATGCTATAGGATCATAATTAGCACAATCATAATCCTGCATCAATTAAAATAAATTGATCAGTACCTTAAAAATTATAATTTAAAAAAAAAATATTTAATTATTAATTAAAAATTAAAATAAAATTGTTAATTTCAAATTTAATATTATCATATTAATAAAAGTGTTTAGCATGATTATAAATAAAGAATTATTTTATTTCAATCAATCAGATTTCTTTTATTTAAAGGGTATATTCAGAAAAGTTAATGGTTGACTTTGCTCTATTTCAATTGGATAGACAGAATCTGCAATCAAGTTAAGTTCAGATTTCATAGAAAACAAACAAACAAATGAAGAATCTGCAATCAAGTTAAGTTTAGATTTCATAGAAAACAAACAAATGGAAAATCTGCAATCAAGTTAAGTTCAGATTTCATAGAAAACAAACAAACAAATGGAGAATCTGCAATCAAGTTAAGTTTAGATTCAATCAAGTTAAGTTTAGATTTCATAGAAAACAAACAAACAAATGGAGAATCTGCAATCAAGTTAAGTTTAGATTTCATAGAAAACAAATAAATGGAGAATCTGCAATCAAGTTAAGTTCAGATTTCATAAAAAAAAAACAAAAACAAATGAAGAATCTACAATCAAGTGAAGTTCAGATTTCATAGAAAACAAACAAACAAATGGAGAATCAAATTGTGCAATCAAGTTAAGTTGCAATTAAATGGAAAATCTCAGTTGAATAGACAAAATCTGCAATCAAGTTAAATTCAGATTTCATAGAAAACAAACAAATGAAAAATCGTTAAGCTCAAATTTCATAGAAAACAAACAAACGAAGAATCTGCAATCAAGTTAAGTTCAGATTTCATAGAAAACAAACAAATCGAAAATCAAATTGTGCAATCAAATGGAGAATCTCAATTGGAATAACAAAATCTGCAATCAAGTTTAGTTCAGATTTCATAGAAAACAAACAAATGGAGAATCGTTAAGATCAAGTTAAGTTCAGATTTCATAGAAAACAAACAAATGGAGAATCGTTAAGATCAAATTTCATAGAAAACAAACAAACGAAGAATCTGCAATCAAGTTAAGTTGCAATCAAATGGAAGAATCTGAATCTGCAATCAAATCAAATCAAATTAAGTTCAGATTTCATAGAAAACAAAAAAATGGGGAAGAAATTAAAGTCCTTCTATTATTATTTGAAACTGAAAGTTGTTTTCTTGTCTGTATCTTTTCTTCATTGGTGCTTGTGTGCTATATCAAATGTCCAAAAAGAACAGGAAAAGAATAGAAGAAGAACAGGAATGAAATCTAGCTTTCACAGTCTTCCAAAATGCTTTCTAAAATCTAGATCGGGAAGAAGAAGAATTTGCGAGTTGTAGTATATTCTCACAATTATGGTGAGGCATTTATCTTCATCGTGAAACATCATGTTTGCATACTGCAAGTCATTGTGGCAAAATCCAACGCTTTCACCCTCCCTTGATAACATCTTCTCCAGATAATCGATCTCATCTTTCATACAATCAATTCGGAATCCAGCAACCTCAACATCAGGACACAGCGCCAATGCCGTCCTTAACCATTTTCTGGTTTTAATAACGAAGGATTTAGTAACGAGAAAAAGGTAGCCCACAAGCAATTTTCTGAAGATCCAAGAACAAACCTGAGGCGCATCCACAGCTTTGGTTGACGAGGGCCCGGTATGTCAAGGTGATGAAATTCCCATAACTTTGCTGCTATTTTAGCAGATATTTCAGGATTCTTCAAATCGGGAGGTGACAGTGTCTGAAACAGTGGAACAAACAAAAGGGTAGTCAGAATTCAGTGATTTTGATGGGAAAAAAAAATCATCTTCAATGAAGAAATAATAATGAAATTACCCTTGCATCCAGAAATTCCTCAATGCGACCAGTAGAGAAGGAACCCAAGAGACGGGGGCCCTGCCCAAGCCTGGAAATGCACTCAAATGCCCGAATCTCATATTCTCGATCAAAAAACACATTCGAACGGGCATCTCCATAGATTCGAACGAGGACCTTCCTGGGATTTTCTCCGTCTCTGGTCTGCCAACAGCACTTGAAAATATCATTCGTCATGCCGCCCGTGAGAGGCGTGATTTCGATCTTCTTTGCGTCGATAACGTCCACCCAATTCAGAGCGAGGGCCTGCAAAGCGCTCTCGGCTTCTCTGGGTAAAACCGAACTCCGTTCTCTGGGATCGGCCATGGACAATGACGACTTGAAATAGCTGCGACGCAGAATTCTATTGAACTCAGAAAGCAATGGATCGTGAAAAGCCCTTCGGAGGATTTATAAACTTGCATATGAACATATAAAATACAGAAGGAGCAGTGCAATGCGATGAAAATGTGTACGAAGGGCCTGCAATTATTGAAGTATAATTAAATTGGATAATGCCAAAGTGACCCGATTGGTCAGATTTTCAATGCTTTTTGCTTTTCTTGCTGCAGCAGCATGACCCCGATTTTCAATGCTTTGTGCTTTTCTTGCTGCAGCAGCACGACCCCACAGTCCTTGGAGGGAGTGGGTTCAAGACCCCACCGTCCTTTATTTAACTTTATTTTCTCTCTTTATTTAATTTTTAGGTAGGTTTTTTTGACAGTGTAGTTTTAAATTTCTTGTTAATTTAGAATTTTGGTTGATTTTTTTGACAGTGTAGTTTTAAATTTCTTGTTAATTTAGAATTTTGGTTGATTTTTTGAGCATTTAGGTTGGTTTAAAACGGAACAAAATTTTTACGATAAAGTTCTGAAATGCATGGAACTTTGATCCATGTGAAGATTACCCCTGAAAATTTGATAAATTCAAATCCATTTTTTCTACCTGAAAAGTGGATCTATTTACTCAGGAATTAACCTACTCCATAATTACATTGCTTTCATATAATTACCCTCCTTTATATATTTAGGCAAGCAAAGTATTGAATGTTGGGGCCAGTCAATTATAGGCTGATAATGATTGAACTTACAACTTGAGGGTTGCAAATTCAAAGTATATTTAGGCAAGCAAAATATTGAATGTTGGGGCCAGTGACTTATAGGCTGATAATGATTGAACTTACAATTTGAGAGTTGCAAATTCAGCTTTTACAAGGCGACTCCATTTTGAGCCAATATTATTTGAAGGGGTAAAAACAATCCTGGTAAAGTTTTGAGAAAATGATAAGGGATTGTAAAGTTTTGAGAAAAAGATTGTTCATCATTTTAGAAACATGAAGAAATAGATTTTTTTTTTTTCAAGAAACATTTAATTAATAGATTTTTTTTAATAAAGCATTTGCATTTATAAAGTTAAAAAAATAAATTGGTGATTCAATGTTTTGGAGAGAAATGGTATCATTTTAATGTTCAATATAAAGATTCTATCATTAGAATATTCCATATAAAAATGTGGAATGGACAGTTACTTAGATTAAGATTTATTAATCTACCCTTCCCAAACGTTTAAATATTGGTTAATTAATTATCTCAAAACATCGAAGCGATAGATTTTTCATGGAAGTTAGACACAGTCCTGCCATCGAATTCTATATGGAATCTTTTAAGGCGGAGAAAAAACGTGGGTGTAGCATTTTGCGGAGAAAGAACGTGCGATGGAAAATGGTCGGTACGACTCTGCGAAATTAAATTATTGACACTGGACGGTGACGTGTGAGGGTACGGGATGCAGAGTACTTGTCAGAGTTTAATTCATTACGTCGAAAGGCGTACACTTTTTGGCAATGGGAATAATTAATCACTTTTTAATCTCAAATTTTAATTTGATGGCTAATAATTGAAGACGCTGGCATATTCTTAGTCGTCCTTCCAAATCAATGAATATGATTTACTCTTCATAACTTCTTTATATTTTTGAATGCATCCATTAACCTATTTACATTTTAACATTTACCTAATCATATTAAGAAATCACTGTATCAGCATATGATTGCCACGTTTAAATGATTAACCTTTAAGATTACTAGGTTTGGATTATTAGCGAACACTACTTTTCCATGCTATCACGGATTTCTAGATTTCCTAATTGTCCATGCGTTTCATTTTCTACCAACGGATTTCATTCCGTGCGTGTTTCATTCTCTACCCCGATTTCATTATGTGTGTGTCATTCAGTGCGTTTCATTCTGTGGGTGTCCGTGGAGCGTGGTAACGGATGCATCCATTAACATTGAATGCAGCGAGGAAATGTTAATGGAGCGAGGTCATCCATTAACATTGAATGTATCCAGATGTAGGAGCGAGGTCAGCCATTAACATTCAATGCATCCGTTAACATTTTATGTTAATGTGCAGGGATAATATTTTCAAAGACAAAGAAAATGTTGAGTAGATTTTATTTATAAATCTTAATTAGGGTTTATGTTAAAATTAAGTTTAATAAGTTAAATATGCCTTTCGGCATTCATCAGCCACAACCACAATTATGTGGCTGTGCTAGTTTTATTTGCATGTAGTTTTTCAAAAGGTCAATAATAAGGAAGAGCAATATACAACTTGTTATGCATCATTAGGCAAGTTATGGTGGAAATAGACATTCGTAGTGGGCTAATGGAGAATATTGAAATAGATCGAAGGAGAGGATAGTGGAACAAAAACTGGACTATTTAGGAGTATCTTTTAAGTGTTTTTATTTTTATTTTGAAGAACTGGACACTTGCGGAAGGATTGTCAAGGTTCAGTGAGGGAGGAAGAGACAGAAGACTCTATTACCAGGAAGGCTTACTATTGTGATTTTCTAAGGGTAGACTCTTACGAGAAAGGGGAAGACTGCATAGTTGTGGTGGAGCTGCAGTCGACACTTGCACAAGACTCTGTAGTAGGTAAGTTAAAAACATATTGCCCTTCCTTTTATTATTCTTTATCCGCTTTGGAACGAAACACTCTGGAATCTTCCACAAAATTAGTCGATGAGGCTCCACATGTTTCCTTACCCGATGTTAGTCCTAAGATAATCCAAGGGAGATTAAAGACACAAGGGATGGACACAACCAGCCAGGTTGTGGGGGGGTCTACAATCCTTAAAACCCTTCCTGAGGACACTCGGGGGATGGAGGGAACTTCCTTAGGATATAAGGGGTGGAGAGGTTGTAATGAGGGTTTCAGGGAATCAAAATTAGGGGACAACTCTTTGGGAGTGATTCTAGACTCCCTAGTATCTTCGTACAAGGAAACCACGACTCATATTCCCCTCCCCATTTTTCAGGGGAGAGAAGAAATTAGACGTGAAGGACTCACGAGTACTATGGGGGCGGAGGGATGGACAGAGGACGATTCTGGGAAGGAGTATGGATGGTCGAGGGGTTTGGGGGTTGATATTTCCTTGCTAAAAACCAGAAGTTCTCATAGGAAAGCACTTGCTAGTGATTCTACTCTTTCACAAAAATTTCCATCATCTCTGATCAAGGGGCGCTTAGAGGCATGAAAGCCCTGGCCAGGGCTAAGTAATGATTCTACTATCCTTAAACATAAGGGGAGTGGGAGGGGCTCTTAAAATAGCTACCCTCGAAGATTACTTACTAGAACACAATTTGATATCATTTTCCTACAAGAAACATTGGTTGAGGATAAGAAAGCTAGAGTTTTTTTGTCAGCATTAAGACCATCCTAGCTAATATGTGTTGTTAGTTATGTTGGTACTTCAGCGGTTCTTTTGGTGGCGTGGAACCCAAATAAGTTTGAGTTGGCTCCTTATCTAAGTTGTGGTGGTATTTTTTTGACAGGTACCTTTTTAGAGGATAAACAATAGATCTCTTTATTGAACTTCTATGGGTCATGTATTGAGCAAAGATCTTTCTGGGACAAGTTGGCTAACAGAGGCTTGCTAGCTCACAAAAATATGATTGTAACTAGTGATTTAAACTTTACAGTCAATGCAAGAGAGGTGTGGGGTGACAAAGATAGACTAGACCTGTTGTCGACCTATATAAAAGGATTTTTCCAGGGAAATCATTTGGTCGACATATTACTTGTGGACGTGGTTCCAACTTGGAAAAATGGTAGAGTCGAGCGAGATGAAATCTCCAAAATATTGGACAGGGTGTATTGTCGGAGGATTTGATCACTATTGTCGGCTGACATAGGTCATGGGTAGCCTATCCATATATTTTAGACCATGCACCAGTTTTATTACAATTTGACATTAGTCCATATAGTATAACTTATCCGTTCAAGTTGAATCCCATGTGGTTGGGGGAAGAGAGTTTCAGATTGCTAGTACTTGAGGTGTGGAATGCGATGACCATCTTGGATGAAGACTCTGCTTAGAGAAGACTTACAAGGAAGTTGGAATTCTTAAAAAATAGAGTAAAACTGTGGGTAAAAGAACAAAGTATTCAAAAACATTTGAAGATTGAAAAGCTAGAGGAGGACCTAGCGTTTTTCTACCAAGAAAAATCCAATGGCTTGACTTCGACAGATGTTGAACTACAAATAAAATTATTAGAGGAAGCACATACAAAACTTCTACAGGTAGAAGAGGAGCTTTGGAGACAAAGGAGTAGAGCGATTTGGATAAAGAGTGGAGACCAAAATACAATATTTTTTCACCAATTCGCAAGTAATAGAAAAAACCATAAAACTATGTGGGAGATCTAGGATGAGTTTGTTCGGGTACATACTGGACAGGAGTCAATAATTAAGGAGGCGACAAGATACTTCAAAGAGTCCTTTGCGGACACGGACCAAAACAAAATTACATATCAATTAAGCACGGTTTGGCTCTTCCTTAGCATATTCCAAGAGGAGGATAGAGTCTTACTTGAAAAACCATGCACCAAAGAGGAAATTCTTGGAGTTCTAAAGGGATTTTCCAGGGACAAGAGTCCGGGGCCGGATGGGTGGATGGTAGAATTCATTTTATCCTTTTTTGAGTTGGTAGGGGACGACCTGCTGGAGGCAATGGAGGATTCAAGGAGAAGGGGTGAAGTGATTAGATCCATGAATGCGACTTTTCTAGTTCTGATACCAAAGGTAAACAAGCCCATATATTTTGGTGATTATAGACAGATTGCCTTATGTAACTTCATCTATAAAATTATTGCAAAGATCATAGCAAACACGATTAAGCCAATACTTTCCATATCTCTTTATGGTGAGTAGTTGGGCTTTTTAAAGGGAAGACAGATCCTGGACATGATTGGTATAGCTCAGGAGTGCCTCCACAACATAAAGGTGAAAAAGTTAAAGGCCATAATATTGAAGTTGGATTTAAAGAAGGCTTACAACTGTGTTAACTAAGATTTTTTGCGATTGACTCTACTTCAATCGGGTTTTGGTCTTAGTACTAAAAATTGGATTATGAGTTGTGTTAAATCAACTACATTTTCCATATTGATTAATGGAGGGACTACATATTTTTTCCAGGGTGGAAGAGGTTTAAGACAAGGTTGCTCCTTGTCCCCTTTGCTTTTTATTTTAGTGATGGAGGGTCTCAATTTACTCCTAAAATAGACACAGGCTGAAATAAAATTGACAGGAGTCAAGGTCTCCAGGTTAATAAATATCCTTAACCTTTTTTTCATAGACGATGTACTTATCATGACTAAAGCAACAATGCAGGAATGGAAGGAGATCGCCTCTATACTTACTTTTTTTTGTAGGGCGTCGAGACTAATTGTAAATCATTAGAATTCAACCTTACACTTTTCTGGGATTCGGCAGGAGGATGTAGATACTTACAAGGAAATCTTTCCCTATAAGTTCGCAGAGCTAGCTAATGGTTTTAGATATCTGGGCTACTTTCTCAAGCCTACAAACTACAAGGTTGAAGCTTGGCGTTGGCTAATTGCTAAATTTGAGAAAAGGATTGGTCATTGGTGTAATCGGTGGCTCTCATTAGGAGGGCGTTTCGTGCTTATAAAGGCGATGCTCAAGAGTATGCATGTTTATTGGATGGCATTGGCAAGTATTCTCTGATTGTTCTAAACAGAATAAGACAATTGATGTTCAATTTCCTTTGGTCGGGTAGTAGGATTAAGGATCATATACATCTCTGCAAATGGGAGAACATTGCAAAACCGAAGATCTTTGGAGGTTGGGGGATTAGGAATATTTACTTGTTTAGTAGATCTCCGACAGCGCACACCCTTTGGCAAGTTTTGATGAAGGACGACATCTGGCACAAGGTCATAAAGGATAAATAACTTCTCTTTACCTCGGTGATCACTTGGCTGAGATCGACCACTAATAGGACTGAAAATGCCTCACAAACTTGGATAAATTTGGTCAAGTCTTTATATTATATTACTCATTGGCTAAGTTGGAGTCCTGGATCTGGACACTCAGTTATTGTTGGTAAGGAAAATATTTTGGGTCTCGGAAAAACCTCTCTCCTTTCGTCCGAACTCTTATTATCTTTAAAGCAGAGGAGAATTTATTTTCTTTACCAAGCCAGAGGAGGGGACCAGTCAGGAACGATTTGTGCCCAGTGGAAAACTTGTGAAAAGATCGGCCTTAGTAGAAATCAGTCGATTGAATGGGACATTTATTGTAGGGATCTGATTTACTCATGGGTACAGTTACAGGACATAGTTGATGTTCTTCTTTGGAATGGTGGTGACAGATCGTGCACACTCACTCCCAAGAATGTTTATTTAGCGCTAGCATCAAAATTCTGGACACAAAATATTTGTGGTCGGCGTCGCAGCATGTGGTCTTGGATCTTGCTCCCAAAATGAAACTCTTTACCTAGTTACTAATAGAAAACAAAGTGCTTACCTGGGATAACTTGCAAATAAGAGGTTGGGCAGGACCTAACATTTGCTACCTTTTCCTAATTCAACCAGAGACTACTATGCATTTCATGGCCACCTACAGTTTTGCTCAGTTGGTTTGGTTTAGAATAAAAAAAGTTCTAAATTTAAATTTTGATTGGACAGGTTCCTCATTGTATACTTGTTTCGAAAACTGGACAAGATAATGCACTTCACATCCTATGTTTCCCTCCCTCATCTGTTGGTACTTGTGGCTGGAGAGAAATGTAGTATTATTTGAAGGCAGAAGGCCATCTATTCACTTGGTTTTGCGCAGGACTCTTGGACGACTTGGAAGCTCTAGGAATAATCAGAAAGCAACAATTATTTGAGATACACGTACATTTGTTCAAGAGGGAGTCACTGTTGGTTGGTTTGATGGTGCTTCTTAGTCAAAAGGTCAACAAAGAAGAGATGGAGGGGTTATTAGGATTAATGAACGTACGAGTTACAAGTGGGATTTGAATTGTGGATTGGGAACTAATACGAGGGTTGAACTTCTAGAAGTGTTGGCTTTACTAACGCTGGCTTCGAGACTAAATATTCTTGAACTTCGAGTTTTTAGAGACTCCAAGATCATCATAGACTGGCTTAATCATAAGGGTAATCTTCAAGTTTTCACAGTGGAGTATTGGAAGGACAGAATCAGAGATCTACACAAAGTTTTTAGGGCTATCAGTTTCTTGCACATATATAGAGAAAACAATAAGCAAGAAAACGAGTTATCCAAAAAGGCTTTAAAGATACCCGAAGGAAAAACAGTTTACAATCAGTGGGAAGAGGGGCATGACGGCCTGACTCAGTTCTTAAATCTCTATTGAAGTTTTCAGTGACTTTTGGTTGAGGTGTTTAGAACTCTTTTTTGTTTTTGTTTTTTGTGAGATGTTTAGAAGGTCTTATATATTTTTCGGACCTTCTTAGTCAAGTTTCCCGTTATTACATTTAGCGGGATTATGTTGTCTTGTTTGGATTTGATCATGCTTCTTTGTGGGTGATACTTTTTTCTTCTTTTGAGTCTTGGGGATGTGGTGGAGATTTACTAGTTCTAATATCTAGATGTAATGAAGACCATAATTTTTTATATAAATATAAAAGCAATTTTCTGTTGGAAAAAAATGCAACATTAGGCATGTAATATATACATTATATGATATGATATATGTGAGATATGATGTATATGTCAAGGTTATCTGACAATGTATATACTTCCTATTACATTTAAGTTGTATATTGCTAACTCAATAATAAGTACTTGAATATACTTGAATATAGATTATTAAATGTTTTGTATGTTGAATAGATTTAATAATTAAGAACATGCATTTTTCTTTTAAAAAGTTATAAGTTCAAATCCCCCAAAAAAATATACATATTTATTAAATTTAAAATATTTTTTAAGTAAATATATACCTATAAAGTATTTAATACTTTATAAGATTAAGAATAAATCAAATCACTTTGATTTTAAGTCACTTGAAAACAAATCACTTTATTTTAAAAGGTGTGAAGTCACTTCAATATAATATAGAAATGTAAAATCACTAAAATATAATTTAAAATAGTGATTTTATTTTTTTCTATTTGGAAGTTATGAGTTAGTTGAGATTTTATAATTATAAATATTATATAATAAAAAAGATAAGATAAAATTTTATAATCGTAAGAGTTGTTGGAAAATGTTAAATATAATGTATTTTAATGCTGTTACGTACGAGAAGGAATCAAAGATAATTACTACGCAAGGAATCGAGCGTTGACTTTTATGTGTCTCCACCAATCGTGCTGGATAACATAAGTAAAGAATATTATTGACCCGAAAAATTAGCATATTTTTCTCATCGTGCACGGAGCGAGAACTACACGGTAAAATTAGGGCATCTGTCTCGTGCTGCAACCGCAACATAATAAATGGTGGTGATTCCATTGCGAGTATATTTATTTTCATGTGGAATTAGCAATAAAGTTGTTTATACTTACTTCTTGGAAATATTTAATGTAGTAGTTTTATATAATCCAAAACAAAAAAATAAAATAATTATGAAATTTCTGAAACTTGTAATAATGTATTACTTGTGCATATGTTAACAATTATTGATGTTATAAAAAGTGCAAATTGAAGTTTTCATCTTTAAGTTGTTTGAGAAATGTTTAATGTAGTAGTTCTATATAGTCCAAAACAAAAAGATAAAGTAATTATGAAATCACTGAAAACTTGTAATAATGTATTACTTGTGCATATGCTAGCAACTATTGACCATATAAAATGTGTAAATTGAAGTCTTCAAAACCTTTTTAAAATAAATTGATAAATAGAAGTTGTTTAATATATTAGTCCTATCCATAACACTCCAAAGTATAATTGAAGTAGAACCGAGATTCTCTTTTAGACTTTTAGGTAAGAAATTGTCATAATACTACCTAATGAAAAATTCAAAACTATCATAACATATCTAGTTATTTGTATTGGTCATAGGCTAAACGCTATATGAAATGACGATTTTTTGTGGGGACATTTGCCTGAAATCCGACGAGAAATTGTTAGATTCGTAGAGTTGAGTGATTATTTATGTATAATCCGAGTGCCCCAAGGGTTTTTCACCACGTTGAATCCATTTCTGCATTCAGAAATAGATTTTGAACAACAAAACATAGTGATTCATGTAAATTTATATCTCCGGATTCCGACGAAAAATGTCATTTCGTAGAACAGCTAGACAACACCTTTGCATTGTAGTAATTCATTCTTAACTTTTGATAATCTAATTTCATTATGAAATGAAAATGAGACTATACACAATGAAATAGTCTCATTAAAATTAAAATTACTCTCATTAAAATTAGAGATATAGTCTGAGTGATATAGTACAAATGCCTATTTCAACAATTCTTCTAAATTTCTGGCTAGATTTTGGGAACTAATCAAATATAAGTTTCTATGAAATAAGAGTTTTTTTCCGGGGATATTTGACCGAAATTCGACGAGAAATTATTGGATTTGTAGATTTGAGTGATCATTTCTGTATAATCCGAGTGCCCCGAGAGTTTTTCAGCATGTTGAATCCATTTATACTTTAAACATGAATTTTGAATAACAAAAAATAGTGATTCATGTAAATTTATATGGAATTCCAACAAAAAAAAACCATTTCATAGAACAATTAACAAATATCATTTATATATATATATATAATTTCACATTATATATCATAAAGGGTCATAAACTTTCAGGGTTTATGATTATTTCAATCATGATCCCTTTAATATTGAAAACGTCGTTACAAATTTACAACATGTTGTAGTACATGAGTGTTATCACTATACCTATCTCATACATGTTGAACTTCTCCTTCTTGAATCCTATTTACGTATTCCAATGTTACCATCCAACTCATAAACAACTCCTATTTGCTACAACATGCGTGCAAACATACCACCACATCGACATATTGTCTGAGAGGTGAGAGCAACACATGGTTCACACTTATTTTTGTGAAATGGAAATCAGACTTTCGTGGAGAGCAACACTTATTTAACATAATTCAAACAAGTTGATTTGGCATATGCACGATGAACAGATGAAAATTTAGGAATAAACAAAATAGATAATAGTTATATATTATAATTGAAATTATATTTTTATTATTGAATTTGAAAGTGAATTTATTTTCATTTATGGAAATGGCTGAGATAGTATCTGTGTGTGACTATGTGATAATTTGAGGAAAAATATAGATTTTTTAAATTTTAATATATTTTAATTTTTTACAATTAATTTTTAAACCAGATAAAATTAGTCATATCATTATCTTTAGCTAATCAAAAAATTGGGATACAATATTTAGAAAAGTTGAAAAAAAAATTATGATTATCAAAATTTTAGTTTAATACATATATATTTCAAAACTATTATAAAACAATAGTAAAATTATTTCATGTGAAACAACTAATTGAAAGTCAAACCAATTTGACTCTAAATCAATTACAATATACGCTGTCATAAGCAAGTATAATAATATCTATTGTGTTTGTTATTTGTATATAAATGTTTGTTAGTATGATGTTTATGAGCGCATGGATTTGCCACTAGAGTCATGAAAGTTGCCAATGGTTTATGGCTTCAAGAGTTTTGGATTTGCACTATTATGTTGTGCACAAATCCCTTTTCAAGTTTTCAAGTTGTAGCATGCTAGAATAGTGCTCTAACAAAATTTTAGAGTTCATTATAACATATTTATGTAACAAAATTTTGGAGTTCATTATAACATATTTTTATACAATTAGTGTTAATTCATGATCATGTTAGGCAAGTCCCTTGTACATGACCATTATCTTTTTTAGTGTATTGATATTTCAGTTCCATTCTTATTTCAATATTACAATAGGACTTTCCAGAGACTTCTTTTGAGTTCTTTTCTAGATAGGAAAAGCGATACAAAATGTTATTTTAAATCTTCAATTGGCATGTATTTTATTTGTCCTTATGTCCAATTTTGTGTCTTAAAAGTACCTCTTTATCCCTTTAGTATTTTCCTATGTTGGGTATGTGTTATATCTTTTTCATGATTAGCCTCACTCATTGTATATTGCATTGGGTGTGTTGTCCCCCCTTGTCTGAGGGTTCAGGAGCTTTCACCCCCAAAAACAAATTGGGTGGTTTTTGGCCAATGGTTTTTCGGCCCATTGTAATATAATTATGATTAAAAAATATAATATGAGTTGACGAATTAAGGCTTTGGATGTCATGAAAACATATATAGTGTATTGTAAATGAGGAAGTTTATACAATGAGAGTGAGAGGTGCATTTCTAAACATTTTGTTGGTTTTCCCAATTTATGGTTTCGAGGGTAAATTTTTGAGTACTATGGGTGAATTCTATTGTTTTCTTTTTGTTTTATAAAGAATCTATGTTTGCATTGCTATACTATAGAGGTTTAAAATGTACATTTGGTATCCGAGCAATTATTGGCTTCAGGGGGACTCCTTTGCTGCTAAGGGATCGATTATCTTGGGTCTATGATAAACCTAGTTTCCATGGGAGCTTTGTAGCTGGGTGATTCTTGTGGTGAAAGAAAATGGAGAGCAATTCTAAAATTGAGATCAAGAAATTTAATGGGAAAAGCTTTCAGATTTGGAAGCTAAAATGGAGGATCTTTTGGTAGACAAAGAAAAGTGGGCCATTGTGGATTTTGGTATTGCACCTACGCGTATTTCGAAGGAAGATTGGATGTATTTAGATAGGAAGGAAAAGAGCATAATATGGTTGTGTCTTTCATATTCAATGTTACTAAATGTCTTGGGAGAAGCTACAACCAAATCGTTATGGCATAAGTTAGGGGCTTTGTATCAATCCAAGTCCTTGGTAAATAAACTTTTCCTTCGAAAGAAGTTGTACCTCATGAGGACGAATGATGGAGACTTGGTGATAGAGCATATCAATTCCTTCAATATTATGGTAAAATAGTTGTTATTTGTCGATATTAATTTTTTTTATTAAGATAAGTGCATTAATTTATTGTGTTATTTTCCAGATTCATGGGATAGTTTGGTTGTAGCTATTGGGATTAATGCAACCACATTAAAGTTTGATGATGTGGTTCCATCCTTGTTATCAGAAGAAATGAGGAGGAAAACCATGGATAGTCAAGGCACATATGCCTTATATAGAATATGATGTTCCCTAGATAGAAATAAAAATAAGTCCTTGAGTGGGAGATCTAAATCTAGAGGTAGATCTAAATCTCAAGGAAAATCCTTATGGAAATGTTGGAAATGTGGTAAAATTGAGAATTACAAAAAGGATTGTGGATCTAGAAGTGTTGAAAGAGGGAAGGGATATGATGATGTTCCTTCCACATAAAGAAAGACCTCCTTAGAGGAAGGAGGCAATGTGTACTTGGCTTCTTCAAGCACATATGTAGATCATGATGTATGGCTAATCAATTTAGGTGCTTCTTTTCATATGACTCCCCACAAGGAGTGGTTTTTTGAATAACAAAAGTATAATGGAGGTGATGGTTTCCTAGTGGATGACTCAACAACTAGAATCACAGGATGAGGAAAAGTCAAGTTGTTGCTCAAGGATGGAAGGATTAAAACACTCCATGGGTTTTTTCACAATCCAAAGCTGGCTAGAAACTTGATATTTATAAGTAAGATGAGTGATGCAAGTGTGCATAGTATGTTTGAAAAATAAACTTGCAAAATGGTTCAAGAATCAATGGTGTTGATGAGGGGATTTTGGAATGGAACTCTATACAAGCTATTGATAAGAACTATTAGTAATGGGTGTGACAATTATCTTGTTCCTGAGGGTGGAAATGAAGAAGACAAAACCCATACTATCTCTGGAGAAAATACAAGGCTATTGCATCAAAGACTTCGAGATATTGGAAAGAATGGCCTTCAAGCACTACACTGTAAAGGTATGGTTAAAGGTATGTCTAGTTGCACACTAAATTTTGATTTTTGTGAACATTGCATATATGGTAAACATAATTGAGTGAGATTCTCATGTGGGGCTACAAGAGCAAAATGAATCTTAGAGTTAGTACACAATGATGTGTTTGGACCTGTGTCTATTCCATCACTAGGTAAATCTATGTATTATGTTTCGTTTATTAATGATTTCTCGAGGAACACATGGATTTATTTTCTTCCAAATAAATATAAGTTCTTTGGTAAATTTAAAGAGTTTAAGGATCATGTGGAGAATCAAATAGAGAAGAAAATAAAGGTGTTGAGGACAGATAATGGTGGAGAGTTTTGCGGGAATGAATTTGATGAATTATGCAAGAAATGCAATATGGAAAGGCAGAAGACTACTCCATACACATTTCAATATAATGGGGTTGCATAAAGGATGAATAAGATGTTGATGGAAAAATAAAGGAGCATGCTTAGTGGTGCTAGGTTAGGAAAAGGTAGTAGGTACTGCATGTTATTTGGTATATAGATCACCCTCATCAACATTGGTGGAAAAAACTCCACATGAGGCATGGAATGGTAATAAACCCTCTCTTAAACATGTCAAAGTGTTTGGTTGTGATGCTTATATACATGTTCCAAAGGAAAATATGAGTAAGTTGAATAATAAAGATGAAAATTGTATCTTTATTGGTTATAAAGATGGTATAAAAGAACGAGGTCTTCACTCAGTGAACCCGTGACATAGCACCTGCGTTCGTGGGATATTAAAGAATACCCCTAATTTCAAAAGATATTGATAAATACCTCAAAAAATCCTTTTTTTGAACCCCCCTTCCCAATACATCTTTCCAATACAAGAAACCCTTATTTTTACTAGATACCCCTTTTTATACCCCCCAATACTTATAAACTCCTTGAGACTCAACATCCCCCACCAATACCTACAATATATTGAATTTATTTTTCACAATTAAAAAACCCCCTTTATGAATGAACGTGATAAGATATTGGTCAACAAGGTGAAGCCCCCATGTATAAAAGGCTATAAAATTTGGAGCCTAGTAACTAAGAAGATTGTTTACAGTCAGGATGTTGTCTTTAGAGAGGTTAAAGATGTTCCAAAATAGGAAGTCATGCCAAAGGAAAAATAACTAGAGACAATAGATTTTGAGTTTGAGGGTGAAGAATTTGACTTAACTTAAGAACATGAATAACAAGAAGAAGATAACCTTGTACTCTTGTATTGAGGAGGACGGTTCAGGAAAGAAGACAACCAAAAATGTATACTCCACCTGATTTTCACTATAGTTTTTCTTGATCTATTACTCATGATGATCCCATGGTTGTTAGGGAGGCAATGGATTCAAAGGATGGTAAACTCTGGAAGGTCATGGTTGAAGAGATAGTGGCCTTGGATAAAAGTGAGGCTTGGGATCTAGTTGAGTTGCAAGTTAGAAGAAATCTCGTTGGTAGAAAATGGGTGTTTAAGAAAACATTGAATGCATAAGGTAAATTAGAGAAGTATAATTCTTACCTAGTGGCAAAGGGACATTCCCAGGTAGAGGGAAATAATTTTGATGACATTTTTTCTCCTATTGCTAAATTGACTTCTACTATATTTATTTTGTCTGTTGTTCTTGCTTTTGATATTGAAGTAGAATAAATGTACATAAAAACAACTTTTCTACATGGGGATCTTGAAGTATAAATTTACATGAAACAACTAGAAGCTTTTGCAGTGAAGGGTAAGAAAGTGTTGGTTTGCAAGTTGAAAAATTCCTTGTATGGGTTAAACCAATCTCCATGGACGTGGTATCAAAAGTTTGATACTTATATTTTGGGACTTGGTTTCAAAAGGAGCAAATATGATCATTATGTGTATTTCAAACTAGTTGGTGATCATTTTGTTTATGTGGTTCTATATGTTGATAATATTTTGTTGATTGGAAACAACAAGGAAATCATCAAGGAGGTAAAAACTCAGCTGTCTTCTAAATTTAATATGAACAATCTTGGTGTTGCAAATTTTATTTTAGGCATGGAAATGAAAAGAGATCGGGAAAATAGGAAGCTATGGTTGAATTAGAGAAAATATGTTGAGACAATATTGCAAAGGTTTAATGTGCAACATAGATAATTTTAGGGGCGAAATTTCGCCCATGGATGAAATTTTAGGGTTTAAATTTTTGAAGGGGCGAATTTTCATTGAAGTTGTTTTTAAGAAAATTAATTTTTTTAGACCAAATATTAAACTAAAAAAAAATATGGTACATCATTATCCCCCTATAAAAAAATTAAAAAAAATATCGTGCAAAGAGGGTTTGCCCTCCCGATTACATGGCTAAATTTCCAATTTTCCTCGAATTTTTAGAATCCAGATTTTTTTGTGAGTGAATCACCTAGATTTACTAAACAATGTGTTTTTGGAATCAATTCTCCTTCATATCCTCAAATCGAGTATTTATGGCACTAATTTCTCCCATGACTTTCATGGATTTTCTTGAGGGAATGATTTTTTCCATTGATTTTTAGTTTTCCCCTCCATTTCCAATTTCTGGCATGTTAATTGAAGAAGAAAATTTATGTTGAACTGCATAGACCGTAAGGGTTTCCAAATTTCCAATTGCATGGCCTTGTTTATATGTTTGAGGAACATTAGCAAAATTTTCAATACAAACTGCATGTATAAACCACTATGTAAAAATAATTATACAAAGAAAATGACCCAACTAGGCAATTTTGGCATTTGGTCTCTTAAAGTCAAGTGGTTATTTGATATTTATGATTTTTTGGATTCTATGCGCTTTTTCTTGTTTTGAATTGAGCCATATCGGGGTCTACAATGAACTATTATGTGTATGATTTGAGATAGTTTGAGTCTTGGGATCATGGAGTACCATACGACTATAACATCCTTATATGATATGCCAGTATGATATCCCTTGGTAGGCCCAAGGGAATGAACAATATCATAATATGAGTACTATAAGGATTTTGAACAGAAATTTTCCATGGGAAAATCCTATTTATAATGTCAGGTCTGAAGCCTCAATGGATATGGGTTATCAAAACAACTCTCCAAGTGCCACCTCAATGCCAAAAATAGTCCAAGGCCTTGTGAAAAGGGGATTTGATGGTTTTTCTTCAGGGAAAAATTAATGGATCTGCTTAACTCAACAATGATAAGACCATGTTTTAGGTTTAATATAATGGACCAACAAGCCATTGCTGCTCTCCAATTCTATTGTAGTTATCAAGCAATGTGCAGGGCAATGTTGGATTTATGGTAATGAATACTAGAATATCACGTGTTGGCAATGAAGGGGCAAGAAAGCGATGTGAATATACTTTCTCGTAAGTTGTGCCATTGACAAATTTCCTATATTTTATTTTCTGACTAATTGCAACATTGTATAGTTGTCATTCTCAATCTGATACTTGTGTGTTGCATGACTTTCATCTAGTTACAATAAGATTTGAATTTGCATATATTATTCACTTGTTCTTCTATGGTGGACCCCACAAGAAAGTTTTATCCTAACCTATTATTATTGGAGGTGTCTTGGGTATTCCTATCAATGGAGATACATTGAGTTGCAAATTGGACTTTTGTTTTAGTCAATTAAATTAGTTATTGTTTATCGGTCATGATTTCTCTATTTAGAAGCTTTTATAATATCATACTTTCTTTCCTAAAACATTCTTAGTTTGTTTATATAAGGTGTAATTAGGGACATTTTACACTTCCTAGAGTGGTAGAATATTTCAAGTTAGTTTTATTAAGATTATAGTTGAAAAAGTGTTGAGATTGACCCTTGCTTGCAAGTAGCTAGTCAAAATGGGTGCTCTACCCAAACTAAGCCATTTTGAAAGAGGAATATGTTTGACTCATTAGTTTTCATTGTTTGGTGAGTTTGACATATTGGCTCGACTAATAACTCACATGGTGATGATAAATAAAACATGAAAAAAAAAACATTTCATCATGCTTTTTCCAAATTAAATTCTTACACTATGTCCTCATCAAAGGATTCATTGAATCACAGTTTTAAAAATGATTAAGATAATTTAGGTGATACTATGGAATGCTACACAAGTTTTATAAAAAATGATTGAAAGCAATTTTTCTTGAAACTTTAACATGATACACTACAAATATACTAAAAATGTAATCATAATCACCTACATGTTACATGTTGAGAGTGACCCTTGTTATGTTTTAGATTTCTCAACACTAAATGCCTTTAAGAATAAGAAAATATGGTGCATTTGTATTATGGAATGGTTTTCCCTCACATGAAAATGCTATTGTTTGTTGAGACGATTAAGTGTGGTGTTTTGTCAATTGTGTAGAAGCCATTCTCATTATGTCATAATAAAACCATTAGGATTATGTAGACTATGAAAATGAAATCCCTTATTCAATATAACAATATATTGCCAACAATACTATAATGTATTGAATCTTGTTTGTATGAGAATAAAGGTGATTGTTTTATGTGCAAGCTTGGATAAGAGAGTGAGATGCACACAACTATGAACATGTGATGAAAACCAATTATGGGGGTCATGAAGATCAGTGAATTCAATCCTCAGACCCATGGGTTATGGGCCTACACGTGGACTAAACACTCATCCATGGAAGCAATTTAAAATCAAACTATCCCCTTCGAACACACCACTTGATGAAATCAAATGCCACAATAATTTTATCCCTTTTGTACCCTATATCACATCTCAGAGTATTCAACTCAATCTCACCAAGACCTTGAACACTAACCCATCACAACACCACATGATAGAACTTTACACTATCAAAGTTCTTCCTCTGTCCTAGACCATCGAAATTTCTCCTGTCTGAATTCTCTATCATAGTGTCATCGTCGGACTACTCCCTCTGGGTGAGTGACTCCGATTGTTCAGGTTAGGAACACTCTGACAACGTGTCCCCTATCACTCTGACTATTTCAAACTTCGATCAGACACTGCCACATGTGCTCTCCAGAATCATTGATTTGGATCACTCCGAATAGATATCCACCATTGGTCAAGGTATCTCTTTCATTGATTATTCCAACCATTCTGTAACTACAATATTGATCAAAGTTCTCCTTTCGAAGTATCTCCTCCTCAAGGTATCAATCTTCAATCCGATGGAAAGTGACTTATCACACTTCAACCTTCACCCTTCACTCTGACCTGCAACATATGCTCTCGTCTCTCACACACATATACATTCAAATTCATAGATTTAATAAGGTTTCACACACAACAATGGGATTAAACACATGGATTCAATAACACAAGGATACATAAAATACACATTTTCATAAAGATCTAAGCTCGAATTACATACATCCATGGCCTCTATGGGACATGCCACCCTCTTGACCTAATTTTACATTGTGTCTAGCCTCTATCAATGCTTGAAGGATTACAATTTATAACAATGAACAATATGTGGATCTGATCATTCCAGATTTGATCGATCCCTAAGATCGCTCAATAGAATAAATACACAATAAAATCTATCACAAATTTCAAGGAAATTGTTTCCTCTCAACCACGCTATGTCCTGGAAGTTTCAATATTCAATTATGATTTTTTTTGGGGGGGGTCTATGAGCTTGCATCAGATTCCCAGGGTAGAAAATATTCATGATCTCATGATCACGTGTCTTCATTGCTACACCATATTCAACCTATCTGGTCTTCTTTTTCCTCATGCATCACTCCATCATGACATTGAGCTTCTCTTCATGCTCAACAATGAGATACAATTAGGCCTTTCTCTTGTAGCAAGCCTTTGCACCTGCTACCTAATACCTCATCGAGATTTCTCCTAAGCTTGACCTTTTGGTATCACTGGTTCTCTCCTCCAGAACCATCTGAGCATCCTTGCTCTTTAGGATTCTATACCTACCCACTCTTCATGTAAATAAATATTTCCCCGCTCTGACACCACTTGATGAAAACCAATTCCGGGGCTCATGAAGATCAGTGAATTCGATCCTTGAACCTGTGGGTTTTGGGCCCACATGTGAACTAAACACTCATCCATGGAAGTAATTTAAAATCAAACTATCTGTTAAGAACCCAATATCAATATAGCATAGAAAAACCTTAGAAAAAGTACTCAACGCCTTGAAAAAGAGATAATTTCCGATAATAAGCCTCTTCGAGGGGGCAACCTCCTTTTACCCCACATAAATGTTCAAGTACAAGATGATTCAAAATGAAAATGTCTCCTTGGTATATATAGGAGACTAGGAGGTATAATTACAACTAATGGCCTAAAGCTGACATA
>ML806016.1:689095-707170 GCA_009831015.1 Picea engelmannii | reverse complement strand
ATAGATAATTGGTTAGCTTGTTGTTGTAATCTATCATTCTTTAAATTATAAATCTTGTAAGTAATTGTACATGATATTCTATAATTGGATTTATTCTTTTGTAATTTTTGTAAGTAACTTGTAATCTTTTTGTAACGAACAACCCCTTAACATAGTTGACCCCTTGCCCAATCTCAAGGCACTAGTCTTAGTTGACCTAGGGAAAAGGCTTGCCTCACATGCTAACCCTTGCATATTGCATTGTTGCCTTAGCATCTTAGGAATAGATCCCCTCTTACCTTAAGAAATTAAAATTAACTCCTAGAACTTAACTTAAACACATCTAGTAACTAAGGTCTATCCCCTTTGGCTTCCCTAGGAGTAAGCCTATATGGAAGAGGTTCCGGTCAAAGTGATAGCGTGGGCTGTGAACCTAGGCATTGTGCCTCCAAGGACACACTAAGTGAGCCGGACTTAGCTCACGTTTGCAAGTGTGTATAAGGACGGCAACATGCCCCTCTTTTCTTCAATACAATCTACACATCGCCAACAGCAGTGTCCATCACATCGGCCTGGTCTCAGGAGGAAACAGGTCTTGCTCCATGAGGTAATGAGTCCAAGTATCATGGTATGTATCACTCCGATATTTGAAGCACTTGAATATGTTGTATTCAATCTTTCTTGATTTCAAAATGTTTGCTCGGAATTTATGCTCTTTGCCTCGTTTAGAATTGGGAGGGTGACATGGTGCCTTGGTATGTTGGTTCCCCTTAGGATAGGTTGCTACTGGGCGTTTCCTTGAATTGTCATTGTCCCTTTCCACTATACTTACCACTTTCCATCTTTATTCCTTCCACCTCCCCATCTTTTGGGCATTGGGATGAATTAAACCAGGAAGGGTTGTACCTTGCCTCATGGGAAGAAGGGGCTAAAGGCCCAGAGGGTAAAAGTAGCTGGCAAGAGTTAAAAGCCAATTATGAACCTTTGAGATGCTTCGCCCAGGGATCCCCGAGAAAGCAGTGAAATGCTTCTCAGTAAGAAAAGGGGACCCACAAAAACTCAAGGTATTAGTTGTTGGATAGGAGGTCTCATCACGAGTCGACTTATCAGGATCATAAACATGTAGCGGTATGACATTACCATTATCTGGTCACTAAGCCAGGGTAGTGGCTCTTGGTTGCATAACTAAGAGAAAGGGGGTCTCATCACGAGCCAACCTTCTAATTTCCGTGAAGTGTTTGTGAATGACACTGTCGCACCTGGTCACCAAGCCAGGACAGTGGCCTTCAACTAGTTTCTTGAAGCATAAAAAGAGAATAAAAAGAGAGGCTAAAAGATGAAAATGGCAATAAATGGACTTGGAAACAATTGCATTAATGGCAAGGTGCAACTCACCCTCCACAAAGATGCCCATAAGTAAGACTCTACAATCCCTAGCATCACATTAACCCCATGCCCAAAGGTCTACCCCACGTCATCTCATACACACACATGACTAGGATTGGTTCCACCTAGGAAACACCCTAGACTTAGGGGCTATTGACCCAATAGGATATCTTGAGACCCTCTCCAAACCTAAATTTGGCAAGTTGTGTAACGTCTTTGAGCATTTGTTTGGGTTAGGGGGATTTGATGCAAATGTTCGGGTGATTTGACTATTAAATGTGATTTGCATGCCATGATACTTGTGACTTATAGACCTCTAGAGGGCATACTTGTTGTCTCTGTAGGACTTTTCCTGATGGACAAGAATTCATTAGGAGATAACTAGTTTGGACCTTCAGGAGGGCCTAAATCCCATAGATGGATGATGAGACCCCAAGCAAGGGGCATGGCGAAGATTGCTGACTTGTACCATGAAGAAGGAAGTTGTTGCCTTTGGAGGCACTCTGGAAGGCCTTAGACGGACGAGCCCTACCTTCATTCACTTGGACGATGGCCTTGGGAGGCCTAGAGACCATCCACCTAGCCCGCGACGTCATCTTGGAAGGGCTAGGGTTTCATGTAGTGATGTTCCAGTGAAAGAAGGAAATTTGCACAATGTTTTGGCGGAAGGTGGTGTGATTAAGCCCTGGGAGGGCCAACATTCCATCAGTAGAGGCAGGACGCCCATCATGAGAGCTCAACGTCACCCTAGAAAGGGCATGACGTCACCCTACTAGGGTTTTATTGTTGCGTTTTTGTAGTGAATGTTCAGGGTCGACCTTGATTTTTGACCTAAAATTAATTAAAGGTCAAATTTTTGTATAAATAAACACAAAAGACTTTCATTTTGGAACATAACTCTCACTTATGGGAGAAGAGGACTGAAATTTTCGCCCTCTTGAGGAGTACTTGGCCGATTTAGTGAGGCACATCTCTCTTGGAGACTTGTTTTGGCAACTTGGATCAAATTTATGAAGTGTTATGGCAATCTAGTGTTGTTTTGCATGATTATTCTTGGTGCAAGTAAATTTGACTTTTGTCATTGTTTGAATGGTTAATGTATGGTTTACTTGCTCATATAAGATTACGAAATTGCATGCCTAATTAATGCTAGAAGTAAAGAACTTAAGGTGCTATTTATTTGCTTTTTTGTTTGCCAAGCTTTACTAAGTTGATCTACAAATTTGTCAAACCTCTAAAGCCCTAAAGTGCTAGCACTTTAGAGGTATTGATCAAATTGTTGTGGCATAATAATTTAATCCAAAGAAGTCTAAGAAAGAAGGAAGCGCCAGGGCATGGAAGAGACTACACCCTAGCCACCTTCCTTCTCAAGGATTAGAACCTAGGAGGACTTAAAGTATTACTCCTCCTAACCCTCTTTTCCCTTCTTAGGTCTGCATTATCATTCTGTTATCATCCCTAAAGAGAGCTGCCATCCTTGACTCCATTACCCTCTTGAAGGCACTAGTTTTCAAATCCCATCTCCTTGACAAACCTATCAACCTTCAAACTTAAACTTCCACTTGCTATCTTGCTAACCTAACCTACTAACCTAGCCTAGAACTACTAACTTTTAACCTGCTTCTGTTATAATCACTGTTACAGCCATCTTGAGTAGCCCACATAAGTCTATTTGCTAGCTAAACTATTTCAGAATTTGCATAAGACATAGCATTATCATCTAAGAGTTTAAGCATCACATTTTATTGTCTTTGTAAGTGTATTTTCTGGAATATATTGCAGCTGTTATCATTTATTTACTGCTGTTATATACTTATTACTTCTGCACATATTTATTGGCTAGCTTTTATCTTTCACAAATTAATGTCTTGTTGAAGCATTGTTATCATCTATTGCTTGTAAACTGTCATATTATCTGCTTGTTGTCTTGGTTAAGGGCAGGAACATTCCATTTCATCTTTTGCTTCATCCTTCAAGACATAACTCAGTGATACAATCTGATTTGAGTGACCAAGTAAGAGGGGGGTAATTTCCATCCGTACTTCTTTTCACCAGCCCTCTGGGTCATTGGGGACGTCTCCCTTGGAGTGGACCTTTCCTTCTTCTAAACAGAAAGGGGTTTCCTATTAAGGTGATAGTGATAGGTCACCCCTGTGTTATGCCAATCTTGTCTCACTTGCCTTGGGTTTTGGGCAAGTACAGATTGTGCGATAACAGTACTTGCTATCACTTTCCCAACACTTAACATGAGAAGAATCTACAAGTAGAATGAAAGTGTTAATCAACTATCCATCCATCAGTTCTGGTGCTTTTGTGGAGGACAACTCAACTTATTCCTAATCAGCCAAAGCACTTTTCTTAAATTTTGAATCTGCAGATCTAAATCAGTCTAAGTTTAGTGTTATTTTCAGGAGGAAAAGGCCTATTAAATAAGCCAAGGTCTAGTCAAAATCAGCATTTCATCAGCAGATCAAGAATGCTTGCTGGAAGAATATGAAAGTTTCTTAACAGTGCTTGAAACAAGTCTCAGATGCAGTGCTGTAAATCCAATTTCTACCTGGGACACGCATGACTTTTCACGTTTCGATGATATTAAGTTCAGCGCTGTTTTGAGGTGGAGTGTGACAGATAGGAAAGCTGATTTGGTTCTTCATTTAAAGAAAATTAAATCAGTAGTGCGAGTGCATGAGAGTAGGTGAGCCACTAAGTTTGACAAGCGCATGACAGTAGGTGAGCCACTAGGTTTGACTCCTTCAAACAGGCTTTGCAGGATCCTGAGCAACATTGATTTGGCAGTTAGGAATAACGTTTCAAGGCAGATTGAGGTGGAATCAACACCTTCCTGTTGCTATGCTTAGATTTGAAGCATACATTAGGGTGAATCAACAGATTTGAAGCAGCTTGGATCAAGACCAAATTAGCATGTAACCAGCAATCCAATCAGCATTAGAGATTGCTTCTTAATCTGGCTAATTCTAGCACATACACAAGCCAGATTTGGTTTTCCTTGGATTTTTACTCTTAACTTCTGTTTACTTGTCAAATTACTCAACAAAATCTGCTCACTGTTATGTTAAATCTGCATACATATCCAGCACTAGAAGCTACTCAATTCAATCATCATGAGAATATAAACTGAAAATCAGATCTGTGAGTACAAAAAGTTTGGGCAGCACAGTACACTTCATATATACAACAAATGAAATTACTGAAATATCCCTGATCCAGTGGATCTGGATATGCTCTACTGAAACTGATGTTTTGGCTCTCGGATCTGATACTCTGGGGGTTTCTAGATGCATTTTAGTTTCTTTGTCTTAACATGCGTTGTGATTTTGCATGTGTGTGTTCGGATGGAATGCTATTTTACAATTATATCATGCATGCGAGTAATAAAAGACAACACAACTCAATAATATGTATTATGTGAAATAGTAGGAAATACATCTGGCATGCAGAAAGCAGGAAACTAATCATCGGCTAGATCTCATGGATCATCACTGGAATACAATGCAAACTAACAAAAATACCCGTGATCATAAGATGTGAAAGGATCTCCACATGCACGGATAGATCGGCTGCATACAACCCTGGAAGCTCATGACAACTGCTGCAAATGAACATATATTCGCCCTGGTGGCTACACTCGGCCGATCGGCCTGAAAACAAACTATGTGCCTTGGCCTCTAAGCTCCTCCTAATATCTGACAAACTGAAGGTTGGCTCACTGAAGCTCGGAATGGACCCCGAATGGGACCCCCTGGGGGTTTGCGCACCTACTGGGCTCTAGCAATGCGCCTTGATGATTTCACCATCAGAATCCGTTGATACTTGACTCAAAATGAGCGCCCTAGCCTTCTCTGTAATGGGTCAGGAGGGTTTTGCCGGATTTGACCCGGTGAGCTCTCTGGAACCCTCAATGTACCTCCCCAAGTGCTGCGTACTTCTTGGCTGTCTGATGCACACAAGGAGATTCCTTCATCGGAATATGATGAATGATAGCTCAAAAGAAGCACCTTGGCTCCCTCTCAACTGGGTCGGAAGGATATGGCGAGATTTGCTCCGGTCTCATCCAGCGACACAAAACTATCTCTCAAACCCTAATGCCCTCACTAGTTGCAATGCACACTAACTGAAGTGGGTCTGTAGATCACTGATATGTCACGGTGAAATACCTGGGTGGTACTTCTGATAGGCTAGGGTGTGTCTTTCAACATCGAAACCGATCTGTGGTGGTGGTTTCCTCCAGAAATCCACAAAACATATGCTGAGGTTGACTTCCTCCTCTGGAACCTGTTCTCAAATCAAAATCATAACATAATGAGGAATTAGGTCGAATTCCTCTTCTTATACCTCCACCGATCTAATTTGTCGTTGGCATCACTAAAGCTAGGTTTCTTTCCTCCTAAGTCGAATGTGAATAATTAATTAAGTCCCCCCTTAACACTTTTTTCTTCTATTTCTCCGTTGACTTTGGCTTAAGTGACTTTTCCTATGCTTTTTGGCTTAATTCATCGTTTAACCATTTATTCACCCTTATTTCTCCCTTTGTTCCATGTTTGTGCCTGACTATAGTCTACGAAAACATATAGACTACTAAGTCACTCCCTACTGAGGCTATTCTTGGGAATGAAACATCACAATCCTCCCTTTCCGAGATTGCTTATCCTCTAGCAACATCAATCCTTGGTGCTGCAATATATGCTCTCCCTCCCATGTGGCATCCTCCACTGGAAGTCCCCTCCATCTGACCAAGCACTCCTTGATGACCCTGCTCCTCAACCTGCGCTCTCTCCGCTCTAGCCTGGCACTAACTCCAACTGTCCCTCCTCATCGAAGGGTGGCAACTCCTCTGAAATGGATACCTTTTGTCCCACTACCTTTTTAAGGCAAGAAACGTAGAACACGTTGTGTATCTTGGTACCCTCTAATAGATCTAGCTTGTAGGCCACTTCGCCTACCTTCATGAAGACTCTGTATGACTCATAGAACCTAGACTTCAGCTTCTCTTCCCCACTCCTCTTCAACGAAGATTGTCTGTACGACTGTAATCGCAGAAAAACCAAGTCCCCTACTTGGAAATTGCGCTCTATTTGCATAAATCTTCTGCTGGTTCTGAGCTACGTGCAAATTCTCCTTCACTGCCCATAGAATCCTCTGACTCTCCTCAATTCAGTCTTTGGCCCCCAGGACCCTGCTATCCCCAAATACAATCTCCACGAAAGAGGGTGCATCGTATCCATACAATGCCCTAAATGGTGACATCCTGATAGACATCTGGTAAGTTGTGTTTTAACAATACTCACCCATGTGCAACCATCTCATCGATGTGCCTTGCTGCCCCCCCCCACGTAATTCCTTAGATACCCCTCCACCCATTTGTTGACGATCTATGTTTGTCCATCTGTCTGTAGGTGGTAGCTGGTACTCATGGCTAACTTTGTGCCCATCAACTTGAAGAGCTCTAACCAAAACGTGCTGATGAAGCGCCCATCTATGTCACTGACTATCTGCGTGGGTAAACCATGTAATATGAAAACCTCTCTGAAAAATAGCTCTGCTACCTGTATGGCCTTGTAGTTTGTGGGTATGGCAAAGAAGAGTGCAAATTTGGTCATCCTGTCGACCACTACAAACATACAGTCCTTGCCCTGTACTCGAGGAAGTCCTGTAATGAAGTCCATAAAAATGCTCTCCCATTTCTTCTTTGGAATGGGTGGAGGCTGAAGTAACCTCACGGGGTGTGTCTACTTAGACTTGTTATGTTGACAATTCGTGCACTCTCTGATGTGCTTCAGTACATCATCCTTGAGACCCTTCCATGAGAATCTCTCCCTGATCTGCTGGTATGTTTTGAAGAATCCCTGATGCCTGGTTGTAGGTGAATCGTGACAAACCTTAAGAACCTTCCCTTTTAAGGTAGATTTTGGAACTAAGTAGATCCAGTCCTTGTAGAAAATGACATCGTCTAACACCCAATATCTATCATCAACTACCTATCCATCCATTACCTCACAAGCAAACTTGTTTTTGGAGTACTCCAACAACAAATATGCCTTCCAGTCTGTGCAATTATCCATCATCAAACACCCTGTTGGCCTCCTAGACAAAGCATCTTCTATGACATTCCTTTTTCCTTTAACATACTCAATGTCAAAGTCAAAGGCTTGGATCTTCGAGACTCACTTATTATGTCTCTCGCTAAGGTCTTTCTGATCCAAGAAATGCTTGAGACTGTTGTGATCAATCTTCACTACAAACTTGCTACCCACCAGATATTGCCTGAATTTGGTTAAGGAATGCATGATTGCTAACATTTCCTTGTCATAAATCGAATAGAGTCTCTCCGATTCATTGAGCTTCCTGCTCTCAAACACAATGGGATGGCCCCCCTGCATCAAAACTGCTTCAATCCCCACCCTTGATGCGTCACACTCTAGGACAAACGACCGTGAGAAATCCAGAAGCGCTACAATAGGGCATGTGCTCATAACCTCCTTCATTTTCTCAAAAGTTTGTTGTGACTCATCAGTCCACTGAAAAACACCCTTCTTGGTTAGATCTGTGAGTGGTGCCCCTAACTGTGAAAAACCCCTGACAAACTTCTTGTAGTAACTACATAACCCAAAGAATCCATTCAACTCTGTGAGGTTCTTGGGTGTTGGCCAGTCTAGAATGGCCCTGCTCGTCTCCTGATGAACCTGTACTCCATGCTCACTGATGATATGCCCCAAGTACAATAGTTCTCTCATTCCGAACTCACACTTGGACTCCTTGGGATATAGTGACTGTGCCTGCATAATGCCCAAGACCTCCTTCAAGTGTGCCAAATGCTCAACCCATGTATTGTTGTAAATCAAAATATTGTCGAAGAATACCAAAAGGTACTTCCTGAGTTGCCCCCTGAAGATGTGATTCATGCAATACTGAAAGGTGGTTGATGCGTTGGTCAACCCAAACGACATGACCAAAAACTCGAAGTGTCCAAAATGGCATTTGAAAGTTGTCTTCTCTATGTCCTGCTCTCTGACGCTGCTCTGATGATATCTTGACCGTAGATCAATTTTGGTGAAGAAAATTGCCCCATGTAGCTTGTCCATCAACTCATCTATGCATAGAATGGGGTACCTGTTCTTGATCATCTTCTTATTAAGGGCTCTGTAGTCTATGCACATCCTCAATGTGTCATCTTTCTTCAACACTAGTACAACTGAAGAAGTAAAGGATTCATGATGGGCCCGATGTGCCCCTTGCAAGCAATTCCTTGATTGCTTTCTTGATCTCGTCCTTGAATCTCTTCGGGTGTCTATAGGGCGTGGTGATCGCGGGTGTAGCCCTCGCCTCCAACTCAATAGTATGCTCGAACCCCTTGTCTGGTGGTCTCCCTGGTGGTATCATCCCAAACACTTGCTCATACTGACTCATAAGCTATTTGATCTGTGGATGGTAATGCTCTCTTCCCTCTGAATCCTTTTGAGTGGTGATCAGACACTCTGCTGCATATGCTACATCACCATGGCGGAAGATCCACTCCATCCTATTCGTTGATACTGCTCTGGGTGCTCTTGTAGACATACCTCTCAATACTACTCTTGTCCCACTAACATCTCTGAAACTAATGGTCAACGTCTGATATTTGAACCCAATCTCTCCCAATGAATATAGCCACTGTACCCACAACACTGCATCTGTATCTAACATGGCAACTACGTAGAAGGTATCCGTCAGGGTGTAGTTGCCTAGCTTGACCTCTAGGTCTGGAACCATATCCAAGCATGTCATAGTATATCCATCTGCCACAGCCACGGTAAACCCCTCAAACTCTTTAGTGCGTATCCCCCTCCGGGGTACTAAGGACGCATCAATGAAATGGTGGGTAGCCCCACCATTTACTAAAGTTGTCATGCATTGCCCCTGTATAAGGCCCTTGAGCTTGAGAGTATTGTACCTGGGTACTCCGGAAAGGGTTTCTATGGTCCCCCCTTTCAACTCTCTGCAAGGTTTTGTCTACTCCTTTGGCTGTGCTTCTGCCTGTGTCTGAGGTTTCTTCGGATGCCACTCTGGCTCTTGTGTAGGCTCATCCTCTGAGTCATTGGCTGTCTATGACTTGATCTCCTCATCCTCCTCCTCATTACTTGATTCCACCTCAATGTAGTGGATCTGTCTCTTTCCCATACACCGATGCTCTGGGACCTGTTATCCCCACTTTTTAGGGATAACTAGGAGATCATGTCTCGAGGCCCACAGGTCCTAAACATGGAGTACCGAGAGCAGGATTGACCTGAGCATGGCCCTGGAGGGCCCCGCCTTTTCTTCACTCATCATTTTTTTCTTGTCAACAGCAGCAACATCCATCACCATCGACTTGATCATGTATCAGAAGAGGTTCTTGCTCCATGAGGTAATTGGTCCAGGTATCATGGTATGTATCACTTTTGATCATTGAAACCTTTAAATATATGCATCTGATTCCTTTTATTTCTAACAACTGCTTGGATCTTACATTTGCCCACTTGACCATGCTTGGGGGAATTGACAGGGTGCCCTAACAAGCCTGTGCCCATAGGTTTTGGTTTGCCACTGGGGAACTTTTGAAAATCCATTGTTCGCTCCGATCATAGCACCATTGTTTCATCTTATCTATCGCTCATTTATCCCATTCCCCTTGTCCAGGCATTGGGTTGACCTATTTGCAGGGTTGCATCTTATCTCGTGGGAAGAAGGGGCTAAAGGCCCAGAAGGTAAAAACAACTGGTAAAAGACAAAAGCCTAGAAATAAAACCTCGAGATGCTTCGCCCAGGGATCCCCGAGAAGGCAGTAAAAATCCTTTCAGCAAGAAACAAGAGGGACCCAGAAAATAACAAAACAAGACCTAGTCAGAGGATAGGGGGTCTCATCATGAGCCAACCTATTAGGTCCATGGGTACCTAACAGTATGACATTGCCACCATCTGGTTACCACGCTAGGGCAGTGACCTTTGGTTGCATGGCCAAGGGAAAGGGGGTCTCATCACGAGCCAACCTTCTCATCTTTGTGAAAGTACTTGTGGGTAACGCTGTCAGCTCTGGTCACCATGCCAAGGCAGTGTCCCCTGATTAGTTCTTGAATAAAAAAGAAAAAGAAGAAGAAAAAAAAATAAAAGAATAAAGCAAGAAAAATAATAAAGACAAGAATGGGCTTGGAAAAAATGCATCCATGATAGGTACAACTCGCCTTCTACAAAGGCAACCATAGGTAACACTTATGCATCCTTGGCCCTTACTACACCCATATGTTTGGACATCCCTAACCACATCACCTCACATACATGGCTTGGATGAGATCTTCCTAGAAACTTTCCTTTACTTGTTGACACTAACCCAATAGGACGCCTTGTCATTTTCTCCAATCTTGTATTGCAGGTTTTTGTAATGTCTTTGAGCTATTGACTGATGCATTAGGGGTTTTATGCATATGTTTAATGATATTGATGATAAGATGTGATTGACATTGCTATGATCCTTGTGACTGATGAGCCCATGGAGGGCGTAGCTTTTGATGTGCAGGACCATGCTTGACGGACAGGTACCATTTGGACCGGTACACATGGGCAGATGACCAGTTCGGACCTCCATGGGGCTGAAGAGCCCACTAGGTGGATGTTGAGACCCCATCAAGGGGTAGAGATAGGATGGAGATGGATCAGAGCCTTTTCACCGGAGAAGAAGGGGACGTTCCATCAGGGGCACTTTGGCTGAGCTGGACCTAGGGGGATTGACCCACTTGCAGTGGAACGTTGGCTCCAGATGACCCAGAACGTCACGAGGAGGCTTATGACGTCATCATGAGCATATGGCAGATGGACAGGGTGGTTGACACGTGTGGCAGTTTGGAGGAGCCCAAGGAGGGCTAACGTTTTGCTTTTGGATGTTGCACTGGCCTTAGAAAGGGCTAATGTCTCCCTTAGAGGGGCTTGACGTCTCACCTTTTGCTTGATTAGGGTTTTACTTATCATTTAATGTAAAAACAATATGATTTTGACATTATGGCCTTGTCGGCCTTTTTATGACCTAAAAAGTAAAATTAGGTCATTGATACACTATATATTGAGGGTTTGGACTCTCATTTTATCACCATAATTCTCTCACTCATAGTGAGGTCTGATTTTCAGCGCCCTATTGGGGCTTTTGGTTGAACTAAGTGATGCACACTTATTGAAGGAAGAGATTTTTGGCATTCTATGGTGTTTTTCTTGAAGGAAGGTGTTACAACTAGGGTTTGCATGGTTATTTTTTGATGAATTGTAAGTATTTTTCTGCAAAACTTCTTGATTGAATGGTTGTAGTCTTATTTCTTACATGTATTTATAATTTGTTGAATAAAAACCCTAGGTGACAAGCACACAAGTAGGTCCTTGTCTCATGTCCCCTTTACGATAAATTTTCAGCCATTGAAGAAGAGGAGAGCCTAGATGTTGCTACACACTCTCTCTCTCTCTTCATTTATTGCTAGTCGTACCTTTTGAAAGCCAAGGAGAGTGAGATGTCCCTGGCCTAGGACTACTACACCAGGGTCGTACTCTTCTAGGGTTTGCTGATAGGCCTTGCTTTAGCAACACCTCCCTCATCAAACCCTCTTGTCTTGGTTTGTTTATCTTGTCTTTGAGCTAGTCGTTTGCCAGGAAGGAGGAGAGAGCACGAGGCCTTGCTTTTGCAACATCGGAGTGAGCCTCTCTCCCCTAGGGTTTCTATTTTTGAGGCCTTGCTTTAGCAACACCTTGAAACTTTCTCCCTCTAGTCTTTTGAAATCTCATCTCCTTCAACCCTTGCGTCCTTCACTTATGACTCCATTAAACCCTAAGGCACTGATCTGAGAGTCGTCAAACGTTGAAGTGAAGCTGATCAATCAAACTCTTAAACTTTTGAATCTCAAAACCCTAACCTACTAACCCTGAATGCTAACGTCACTCCTTGCTATTATATCATTGATGCAACAACGTTTTGTCTATGAGCAATTGAATGGTAGTTGATGGCATTTATTAGATTAAGTGTTGATTGATTATATTGGATGCCGTATCATTCTTGTATTTATTGACAAGTGATGCATTTATCATTGCTATTTTGTAAACATTGACTTCGTCAACATTTACTTTTAACTTGCTTGTATTGAATATCAGATAGTCACTGATTTATACGAAGTACTAACCAAGATTTGCATGCATCAATTTCATTGTTGTATTGTCTCAAGCATGTGCTTTTCTTTTCTTTGGTTATACCTTATTATTCATTGTTTATCCAAGACTATTTGATTGGCGGTGATATGTGAAGGGGGAATTTGTCCTTGTCCTTTTATCCTTCGCCCTTTTAAAACCCCAGGTCACTGGGGACGTCTCCCTTGGGCCTAGCCTCCCTAAAGAGAAAGAGCCTTCTCATCGTGGTGACATTGGGTGGGATAGGTTCCTGTTATGCCAGTTTGGCCCTCTACTTTATAGCCTTTTATCCTAGCTACAAATTGTGCGATAACAGGACCCAACAGTCTCTGCAAGAGAAACAAATCTTCTTCCTCATCGACTCCCGCTTGGTGTCATCATTCAACTTGGGCTTATGATGCAGGAGCATTGCCTTCAAAGTCAAAACGCAAGCATGGAGGCAAAGGAACGACATCTCAGCAATGGCAGAATTTCAAATAAAAAATTAACTCATAATTAAATTGAGTTGTTGAGATATTTTGTAAACAACATTTTAAAAATGTAACTTGTTTGTAAAGTCGTGAAGGACTGTAAGGGATTGCATATATTGAGTGTTGACTCTTATCTAGCAATAACTGTTAGTTATTGTAATATGACAGAGTAGGTAACCACTAAGAGTTTGATAGGATATGTTGCAGACAGGACGAGAGAGCTCGTGGAGCCAGTCCTTAGATAGTTTTTCATTGTTGCATTGTAATAAAACAAACAGAATAGAGAGAAGGATATAGAGATCTGAGAGATCAGTAGAACATAATAACGTAGAATAAATACTATGTAATTTGTTTTCATGAAGGAATAGAACAGACATAATTGTCCCAAATCCTTGGACTATGTTCATTTAATGTGGGATTGAATGAATGTGATAACTCTGTGTGTATGGTTATTTTATTTTCTTTCATGTATGATAGTTCAAGAGGTTGATTGTGTGACTTCGTGACAAAACTGGATGAGTTTCAATTGTTTCTCTTCTGAAATTTGTATGCAAGGTGTGCATATCGAATGCAAGGAGTGCATTGATTGAGTCTCAGATTGACTTAGATAAGTTCAGAGAGAACAAAGGAAACTTAGACCAGGTGCAAGGTGTGCACAATGTCGTGAAACGACCAAACGTCGAAGAACCCAAACCAGAGGAACGCCGGGTGGGCGAGAAGAATTTCTTTTCAAGAAATCCTTCAATTTGAGTTATCGAAATCCAGAGAACGCAAGGTGTGCGGGGGAAATCGAAATCCGTTTAAGGACAAAGCTCAGAAGGAATAACACTTTCTAGAAGTGTGGACGAGATCTAAGAGTTTGTAGGAGGAGCAAAGGTTCGAAACCTTTGAACACTTAGAAATTCTTCTAAGTCACAGAGAGATCAGAGGCTCAGGAGAGAGGAGCGATAGTGGCCGTTGGATCACTGTGTAAAAGATCAATAGTCGTTTGAACAGATTGAAGTGCACGAGCCTTAGCGCTTCGCACACAGAGGAGAGAAAAATCACAAGAGTTGAGAATTGAGATTTCCAAAGCCCGAAGAGCCGGAGATCCGAAATAGAATCTCAGCCAGCCAATCAGCAGGACCAGATCTGAGCCGTCAGATTGTTCAAGGCAATCTCCAAGTGTCAGATCGCCTAAGAAAATCTGAGCCGTCAGATATCGTGAGCTCAGGAGGTGGCAGGTTCGAGGTTTGAGATTTCCGAAGTCCGAAGGGCCGGAGAGCCGAAGGGAAATCTACACCGTTTGATCAGCTGAAACAGATCTGAGCCATTAGATCGCCCGAAGTAAATCCCGAGCGTTGGATTGCCAAGTGAATCTGAGGCGTCAGATTAGCGGCTTCGGGGGATTCGTTTGAGAGTTCCTCAGTTGAGATTTGAGATCCGCGAAGTCCGAAGAGCCGGAGGTCCGAAGTGATTACCAAGCGTCGGATCGCCAAGGAGAATCTGAGCCGTCAGATCCCGTGAGTTCAGGAGAGGGTAAGGTTTGAGAATTGAGATTTCCGAAGTCCAAAGTTTCGAAAACTCAAAGTGAGTCTCAACCATCGGATCACTCGAAGTGAATATGAGCCGTTAGAGTTCAGAAGGGAGACGTGGCATGGATCTGAGCACTCCGAGCAAACATCCGAAGTGATTCATAGCTGTTAGGCCTAAATGAGACATGGTATAGATCCAAGCGCTCCAGGTAAAGGCCCAAAGTAATCCATGATCGTCAGATCAAGGGGTGAAGTTTGAGATCTAAAAGACTCAAAGTCCGAAACCCGAAGGAGATCTCGATCGTTGATCGAGAAGAGGGCCGCCGGACCGTTGATATGAGTGGAAGGGTCAAACATCCGAAGTGGGAGCATAACTGTTGATCGAGGAGGACATGTGTCAACAGATCATAAACTACGGGGGATCGAAGTACAGAAGGAAAATGGGTTTGAGATTTCAAAATCACGAAGTCTAGAATTGCGAAGAGTTCACAGTCATTGGCTCGCAGGAGGAGCAGATCTGGACCTCCAGTCAGACAGTATCGTCAAGATCGTGAGATTGACGACCCCGTAGCAGTTCGGGGATAGAAGTTGCATGGGTTTTAAAACGTTGAGGGTGTGCGCAGTCGCGTGGTCATCGCCCGAGGTTACATTGAGAGGGGGCTTACTTGAACAAGAGCTAACACCCAACACTCTGAGCTTTCGCAGGAGAGTGAAAGGGTAGGTCGCAGGTGTCATTAAAACCTACACCGAGAAGATGAAAGGGCCTGTGTTTTAATACAAAAGGGAAACATTAAGGTTCCAGAGAGTCATTGACTCAAGAATCCGAGATCCTTGACCGGGAGGCCGTGTAGTTCTACAGGGGAGTAGGGGGGCTGCATCAGGTGGTATCAGAGCCAATATTGAGTTTGTTTGCAGACAACAAGCAAAGGTTAAAGGAGGTAAATTAATATCATTTGTGGTATCAAGAAATTGATTTCTGTTTGTAGGTGATGCAGTGAAATCATGCCACCTAGAAGGCGTAGAGCGAATGCAGAAATGAAAGAAGAAATGAGGCGACTCCGAATGAGACTGGACGCCATGGAAACAACGCAGAGAAAAGCACCAAATGTTGGAGATATCAATGAAGCTGAGAGCGAAGAAGAAGAGGTCGAAGAAAATGTAGTAGATGATGTTGCACAAGATCGCTTAGCAAAAGTTGTTTCAAAGATAAGAGCCAGAGCAAGAATAGAGGTATCAATGTATGAAGGCAATTTAAAAGTTGAAGAATTGTTAGATTGGGTACGTGCTATGGAAAAATACTTCGATTACGAAGATATCGAAGAAGACAAGATGGAGAAGCATACAATGACAAGACTGAAAGGTCGTGCAACGCTATGGTGGGACGAACCGCAAGCCGAATGCATGAGCAATGGTAAGCAGAAAATTAAAAACTGGGATAGGATGGTAGCCAAGATGAAGGCAAAATTTATCCCAAAGGACTATCAAATCAATCTGTTCAGAAGATTGCAAAACCTGAGATAGAAAAGCTTATCAGTGAAGGAGTACACTAAGGAATTTTACAGATTGAACATCAGGGATGGATAGAAAGAAAATGAGGATGAAAAGACAACCATATATATCATGTTAAGGTTTAAGCTATTATTAGAGTTCTTTTCATTTCACTAGATAACAATAGCATAAGATAGGATCACTGAGAAATACACAATCACAAGAGACACATCATTTATCCTGGAAACCCTCATGGGGAAGAAAACCCAACAAAACTTCCTTATTATAGATAGCCAATACAATGCCAAGAGATAACTCAAACAAATACAGAAAGTCCTCTCCCAAGAATGCACCTCTCTCTCTCTCTCTCTCTCTCTCTCTCTCTCTCTCTCTTCTCCAACTGCAGCTCCAGAACTTTCTCCTCAATGAACAAGTGAGTGTCTATCTAAGTGAGGCGCTAACCTCCTTATTTATACAATTCTGGCACGTGTGGAAGTGTCTCTTCACTGACAGGGTCGACTTCTTAATATGGGTGGTTATAACCACCTTTAATATATTTTGGGGCCTCTTTAATATATTATGGGGTCGACTTCTTATTCTACCAATTACAATTATGTTTTGACCAATCCGCAAAAGGGGATTTGGTCTTTACAATAACCGACATGATCAATCCACTATAAGGGATTGATCTAATGAATAATTCCACAATAATAATTAGAATACACTTTGCAGTTACATTATTTCAACACTCCCCCTTAACAAGAAGGGTATTCTTTAACAACATCAGGTGAGAGAGAGGACAACATCATCGACAACATCAGGTGGGTGAGAGGACAATATCATCAATATCATCTTGGAAAACTGACTGGAGTATCTATAAATCATCAGGAGTTTTTCTCATCGGCAACATTGTCATTCTCAAAATAATGAAATCATCATCTGCATCAATATGGATTAGTATAAAACTAATACATCATCATCATAACACGAGGATGGTCACATCATCACAACACGAGGCTGGCACATCATCGCAGCACGAGGCTGGCACACTATACAACAATTAAGCTGGAATCACAATACTGGACTGGCTTTACGTCACAACTATCAAGCTGGAAGCACAATACTCGTCTTTCTTTTCGTCACAACAATCAAGTTGAAAGCACAATACTAAACCGACTTTACGGCACAACTATCAAGATGGAAGCATAATACTTGTCTTGCTTTTCGTCACAACAATCAAGCTGGAAGCACAATACTCATCTTGCTTTTCGTCATAGCAATCAAGCTGGAAGCACAATACTAGTCTTGCTTTTTGTCACAACAATTAAGCTGGAAGCACAATACTCGTCTTGCTTTTCTTCACAGCAATCAAGATGGAAGCACAATACCCGTCTTGATTTTCGTCACAACTATAAAGTTGGAAGCACAATACTCGTCTTGCTTTTCGTCACAGCTATAAAGCTGGAAGCAAGGTACTAGACTGGCTTTACGTCACAACAATTAAGATGGAAGCACAGTGGTAGACATATCTCAACACAACAACTAGACTTGCTTTACGTCACAGCGGTTAGGCTGGAAGCACAGTACTAGGCATATCTCAACACAACAACTAGACTTGCTTTACGTCACAACGGTTAAGTTGGAAGCACAGTACTAGGCACATTTCATCGCAACAACTAGACTTGCTTTACGTCACATCGGTTTGTTAATGTTTTATGCCATTATTATAGTTCTTTGCATTTCATAAGATAAGAGCATCATAAGAACAAGATCACTGAGAAATACACATCCACAAGAGACACAACATTTATCCTGGGAAATCCTCTAGGGGAAGAAAACCCAGCAAAAAATTCCTTATCATAAATAGATTATACAATGTTCAAGAGATAACTCAAACCAATACAAAAAAGTCCTCCTCAAGAGATGCGCCACCCTTCTTCTCCTCTCTCCAACTTGTAATTGCATCTTGCCTCATAAGAGAATGAGCAAGTGAAGTGTGTCTAAGAAGTGAGGCGCTAGCCTCTTATTTATATCAATCTGGCACGTGT
>ML806016.1:663222-685217 GCA_009831015.1 Picea engelmannii | reverse complement strand
ATTTATCCTGGGAAACCCTCTAGGGGAAGAAAACCCAACAAAAACTTCCTTATCATAAATAGCTTATACAATGTTCAAGAGATAACTCAAACCAATACATAAAAGTCCTCCTCAAGAGATGCGCCACCCTTCTTCTCCTCTCTCCAACTTGTAATTGCATCTTGCTTCATAAGAGAATGAGCAAGTGAAGTGTGTCTAAGAAGTGAGGCGCTAGCCTCTTATTTATATCAATCTGACACGTGTGAAGAGTCACCATGGCTGACCTCTCACTCTGGGTGGGTAAACCCACCTTTAATTAATTCTGGCCCTTCCATTATAACTGCTGGGGCTGACTTCTTATTCTGCACTTTGTAATTGTCCGATGACCAATCTGCAAAAGGGGATTTGGTCCTTATACAATTATCGACATGATTAATCCTCAATGGGGATTAATCCAATAACAATAATAATAATAATAACATGATTAATCCACAATGGGGATTTAATCCAATAATAACAATGACATGATTAATCCACAATGGGGATTTAATCCAATAACAAAATAATAATAAGAATGCTCTTCACAGTTACATTATTTCAACATGGTTAAGTTGGAAGCACAGTACTAGGCACATCTCATCACAACAACTAGACTGGCTTTACGTCATAGCGGTGAGGCTGGAAGTGCAGTACTAGATATATCTCATCACAACACTACTCCCCCTTTCGAGGAAGGTCCTTTCGGACTATACCAAGCTTATCTCGAAAGTGCTCAAACTTTACACGAGATAGAGACTCGGTCAACACATTGACAACCTGTTCATTCGTGCTAGCATACTAGAGCTTTATGGATCCTCTCTGCACCATGTCACAGATGTAATGATATCATATCTCTATGTGCTTCGACTTGTCATGGAATACAAGATTCTCTGTCATCTTTATGCAGCTCTGGTTGTCACATAGGATCGTGGTTGCTTCTATCTTTATGTCAAATAGACTGGTCAACAACTTTCGAAGCCATATAACTTCACAGTTGGCAGAACATGCAGCAATGTATTCTTCTTCCACTGTACTGAGAGCAATGCTAGATTGCTTTCTACTCTGCCATGAGATCATGGTTGATCTCAAACTGAAATAACATCCTGAAGTGGTCTTCCTGTCAGAGATACTTCCAACCCAATATGAATCAGTGTATCCACTCAATGTGAAATCATGATCTCCATCATAAATGAGACCACAATCTAATGTACCTTTAAGGTACCTCATCACATGTTTTGCAGCAACTAGGTGAACATGTCTGGGTTCTACCAGAAACTGACTCAAAGTGTTCATGAAAAAACAAATATCTGGTCTGGTGTTCGTCAGGTACATCAACGATCCAATGATCTGTCTATATAGCGTGGCATCAATCAATTCTGACGAAGTGTCGACCAATACCTTCAGCTTTGTTTCCATGGGTGTATTCATGGACTTGCACTCTAACATGTCGAATCTCTTCCGGATTTCGACTGCATAATTCCCTTGGTTAAGGAAGATCCTCTCTGGACTCTGCCATACCTCAAGACCTAAGAGATAATGCATTAGGCCAAGGTCTTTCATCTCAAATTATGAAGCGAGCCTCTTCTTACATTCGGTGATGAACTTTTCTTCTCCAGTTAAGAATAAGTCATCCACATACAGTGGCAATATCACCGACTCATCGTTCATAACCTTGAAGTAGAGGTTAGAATCTGCTTTACTCTTGGTAAAGCCCAAGCTCGTCAAAAAACCGTCTATCCTGCCATACCAAGCTCTAGGAGCTTGCTTCAATCCGTACAGAGCCTTCTTCAACTTGCAGACACGAGTCTTCTTGTCTTCAACTTTAAATCCTTGAGGTTGCTCTATATACACTTCTCCTTAATGACACCATTTAGGAAAGTTGTCTTTACGTCCATCTGGTGTAACTTCCACTTCATATTAGCTGCAAGAGCTATGATGGTTATGGTTGAAGTGTATCTGTCGATAGGAGTGAATGTCTCTTCATAGTCAATGCCTTCCTTTTGAGAAAAGCCACAAGTGACAAATCTTGCTTTATACTTCTCAATACTTCCATTAACAACATGTTTTATTTTGAAGATCCATTTGGAAGATACCACATCCTTACTCTTCGGTTTGGGAACTATTTCCCATACATAATTCTTTATTATGGATTGGTATTCCTCTGTCATGGCGTCTGCCCATTCTTTCTTCTGAATGGCTTCATAAAAGCAGGTAGGCTCCTTCTCTAGGAGATCACACATCAAAGCTGTATCACTGGAGAATGGCTTTGGTCTCTTCACCTATCTTGTGGTTCCTTCGGGAACACCATACTTCTCTCCATCTTGAATAAGCTCTCTTTCCCAAGCAGGCTTTCTCTTATGGGAGATCGTCATCTGAGGAGGTTCTTGAAATTCTACTACATCATGATATTCTATAATTTCCTCATAAGGAGAAGTTACGACTTCCCAACTGGTTCTGCAGCTCTGGGAACCTCCCTCACTGATTTTGCAACTCTGGGAGCTACAAGTTCCTCTTCATATACTTCTTCAAGCTGAAATCTTCTCATTTTCTTGTGCGTTCCATCTTCATCAAAGGTCACATCCCTGCTGATCTAAATGTGATGGTGACTTGGTATATAAACCCTGAAGGCCTTGGAGACTTCATAGTATCCCACAAATATTCCCTTCTTTCCTGAAGGGTCCAACTTGTTTATTTTCTCTATCGGAATATGTATAAATACTGGGCAGCCAAATATTTTGAGATGGCTTACCTCTGGCTTCTTTCCGGTGAACATTTCTTCTGGGGTCTTGAACCCAAGTGCACTATGGGACAATCGATTTTGCACATATACTGTTGTCATTGTTGTTTCTGCCCATAAGCACATTGAAAGATCTTGATCATGGATCATGGTCTTCACTGCTTCCATTATCGTTCTGTTCTTTCTTTCTACCACACCGTTTTGTTGAGGATTGTAGGGAGTGGTGAGCTCCCTCTTAATCCTGACATCTTTGCAGAAGTTCACAAACTCTTTTGAGGTGTATTCTTCTCCATTATCTGACCTGAATATCTTGATCTTTCTTTCGAAAAGATTCTTTATCAAGGCTTTGAATTCCTTGAATTTATTGAACACTTCATCTTTTGATTTCAAAAAGTACACCCAGGTCTTACGAGAATAATCATCAATAAAATATACATATTATACATACCCATTGATGGAGGATGATGGCATTGGGCCACACACATCTGAATGAATGAGTTCTAGGACTCCTTCTGCTTTGCTGTCTCTCTTCGGAAGAGGGTTCTTGATGTTCTTCCCTTGTGCACATCCATAGCACATGCCTTCATGGTCAACCTTGAGCTCTCGTAGACCTGTGTCTGCTTTGCATACGTATGGTAATGCCTTGTAGTTGATGTGGGCTAATCTTCTATGCCAAAGTTCACATGGATTCTCAATGGCGTGGGTCATGGCAACTTTTGAGTGACCCTTTAGCTTATACAAGCCACCTTCTTCTTTTCCAATGATGATTGCTTCTTTCAAGGTTTCTCCTTTAGTACGTTGCCTTCTACAACTTTCACTATAGCTTCCTCGGGGTTATTACCTGTGACTTGGAACAAGGTCAAAAAAACAACAAGCAAGAATAATATCCTTTTGATAATATAAAGCAATAGCACGAACAATCATCATAGTAGCTCCTTTAGAGCTATCACTTCTAACTTGTCTTAAGCAAAGATTAAAGGTAAGGAATACAATACGAAATGAGGTCAACATTCTCATAGTGTTGTGATCAAACATTCCTCTAGGGAAACCTGGAACTAACACAAGAGATTTCTCCTGGAACCTGGAGTCTTGTCCTTGAGTGTGCTGCTACTTTCCTTCCAAGTCTCCTTTACTCAAGATGACAAGTGTTTTCTTCAACCTGTCTTTTGTACTAGGACAATATGCTCTCTTGACAGAAGGTTAGGTTAGAGAATAAACTCTATGATCTCTACTTTAATCCATCTATAATTTGATCATAGCTTCAGCATGCAACATTGATCATTCATTCTGGGTTGATTAGAATGTTGGTTTTTGAAGAGTTGGGTAAGAAGGATATCTCATGGGAACATTTCATTATTGCTTCTCACATGAATTTGGATATAGCAACTACTCCTAAGTCACAGATAACAAGCCCTTTACCATCCACCAGTGCTGCTAACACAAGTACTAGCAAGAAGAGAAGAAGCAAATTTCCTGTTTAAGATCAAGAGGCCATCAAGGCAGTTGCAAGAACTGAGGAGGAGGCTTATAAATCCCCACAGAGAGACCTTTCATCCCCTCCTCCACCAGAGTTAGAAGAAGCCCCTTCCTCTACTAAAACTACAACCAATAAAGGGAAGAAGATACACTTCTCCTCATCAACTTCAACAACCAACATCAAGGTCAGAAGGCCTTTCACAAGATCACCAACTCTTAAAGAGGTTGTTGAAGAACATACCCTACCAAAAGTCTCTATCCTTCAGAAGAAGAAAGATAAGGTCCAAGGCATTGAAAAGCCTATGGAGAAGAAAGAAGAAATCCCTATACAGAAGAAGAAAGATAAAGGCAAAGGCATCAAGAATCCCATTGAGATAGGCACAATAATTCCGTTGTAGCAGGAAGAGGAAACCATGAAAACGCATGCTGAGACTGTTCACATCACTACTCCACCTAGCAGCCAGATGTTCAAAAGATTAATCAGGCAACTCAGGGATGCTAGGAAGGAGGTTGCTCATTTGAAAGCAGAAGCCATGTCTAACAGGGTTAAAATGAAAGAACTCATGGATGGCTACAACCACACTCTTGATCTAGCAAGGTTTGCAGTAAGAAAGGCCCAACCTCTCCATGGGCAGCTCAAAAACCTTTATAGGCAGAACAAAGACTTTCAGTTTCAGAATAGAAAGCTCAAAGCAGAGCTACAACATTTCCAAAACGAGATGGCTCAAAGAAACTTGGAGGTGTTGACTGAAGCTGCTATTGAACAAGAGAAGCTAACAACCAAAGAAAGCATAATTCCAGTGAATACGCCTACTACTACTAAAGGGAAGAATGTTGTTTTGCCAAAGGGAAGTCCTCCTTCCACAAGGAGTGTCAGGTTGATGAAGTAGTTGCTGAGAGCTGAAATTCATTTTTGAGGATGACCCCTTTTTGCAAGAATATGTAATTAAGGAAATACTTCCTCTACCACCTATACAAGCTATATTGGCTTCTAAATGCATATTATTTAGAGTTTTGGTGATCTGCAAAGAGTTGATCTTTTTGAAACTAGTAGAGCAAACATTTTGTAGTGCTTTAGCACTACGAAATTGTCTAAACTTCAAAGTTTTATTTGTATGCTTTCTGTAACGCTACCTAATTGCCTAAGAATGATGTAGCGATGGCGCTACTAACTGCCTGGGGGTGCTACCAAAACTATCAACATTGAAAGGATGGTGTTGCAAAGTTAGCTGGGCGCTACTGAATTGCAAGAAAACACACAGAATAGCGCTACCAAAATTCTGGCAGAGATCGAATTCTACACAGAGGCGCACAGGATGGCACTACCAAAATTCTGGTAGAGACCAAATTCTACACAGAGGCACACAGGTACGCGCTACTGAAAGTTTGGCAACGACCGAATTCTACACATAGGTACACATGGCTTGGCGCTACCCATTCAACATGCCTATTTTGGAGGTCGTGCTGCGGAAGCTCGCTACCAATTAACGCTACCAACATGTACCAGGATTATAGGGGGCTCGAATTATCATCTTAGTGAATGGATGATGATGTGGAAGATAGACAAAGATAGCAACTGATAGCATGATGACAGTTACAAACATCTAAAGGACACTTGGCACATATGGAGATGCGCATCAACAAAATATCAAGTTAGTTCGAAGTTGGTTGGATTAGTGGCCAACATTTTCCCTTTTTATAGCACAGTTGTAGTTTAAGCTGTTAGATGAAATAACTACTAGGATATTTTCATGGGAGGAAGGCCAACTCGCACCCCCAGTTGTTGCCTCTTTTTTTTGTTATAAATAGATAGATGAAATGCTTTAGTAGGTTCGAATGGTTAAGCTAGGCTCCCTTATACTGTAATATTTTGATAAAGTTACTGTGAACTGGTTATGTACTTGATTTGAGACATCTTGGTTAATAGAAATCAACTTCTTATTCCAGCTTATTTGCTTCTGATACTAAAGTGTTCATGCTTGAATGATTCACATGAATTGTTGTGGTGATATAATGATGTGTGTTTGATTATAATATTATTATGATGTTTCTTTAGTGTCCTTAAACTTTGAACTCAAGAAGATCTTGTGTTAGAGTTTTTGTTCCTTAGGTTGTCTGCAGACCTGATGTTTACATCAACCTCTACATTCCTCTCACTGAAGTCTTCTCTCTGTTCACATTTACTCTCACTTATTGATTGAAGTTAGTCAATACCTCGATTGCTCATGCATGCTAGCCTAGATTTCTGAGTTAGAACATTATCATCTTGAGTCTTATCCATTTGACCCCTTAAAAAACTCTTTTACATTTACATATAACTTGATGGGTACTGGGCTTGCCTTCCATGCAATCTGAAGGTGATTCTTAGTGCTAACATTCTTGGCTTCATTGCTGGGGAACGTTTTGAAGACATTTCCCCGGGATTGAACGACAAAACTTACTAGTTTTGAAGGTGCATTGGAACTTAGTATTTTGAAGATTGCAGCTTGCACTTGGCGACTCCATTGTTTCAGCTCTGGTGCCTAAAGGCAGACATACGAGATCAAATCCACAACTACCTTTGGTTCCACCAAAGGTTGACCCAGAGAAGATCATCAAGAAGGGAAAAAGCTTCTCAAGAAAGTTTTTCTGCTGCTGCTACAAGTGCTTCTGGTCAGTTGCCTGATTCCACTCTTAATACTCCAATTGTTATATCAAGTAATCCTTCTTTACCTTCTGGTGAAGTATCTAAGAATCTTGATTTTCAAAAGTTTCCTATTGAATACTCCTCTTTTGAAACTGATTTGAAAGAAGAAAGCTTTGAAATTATTTCTTCCCCTGACATTGTAAAGTGGTTCAGTCTTGAGAGTCTTGAAGATTTTCCTACTTTAGGCTTTGCTACCCCTCCTCTTGTTAAAATTTCTGCTGCCAAAGAAGAGGAAACCTCGTCCCCTTTACAGACTTTACCATCTTCTTCCAAGACTCAGTCTTCTATTGTGAAAACTAATATTTCCCCTTCATACATTCCTTTTTCTCCTAAACTGCACACAGTCAAGTTCCCTTCCCCTCCTTGTTCACCAAGAGTTCAAAATCCAATGGCAGGTGCTAACCCCCCTGCAAATAGGATGGATGTCACAGTGGCTGCAAGATATGCCCCTCTTGTCTTACCTCAGCCAGTGAATGCTCTCCCTCTCRGAGATTATTTAAAATACATGCCCAAATTCACGGGAGAAGAAGATATAACCGCTGAAGAACATCTTGTTGCCTTTTACAATTATGCAGACAATCAAAACATTGAAAATGAGGATGTGTGGATGAGAGTCTTCGTCCAAACACTTTTTGGTGAGGCTAGGAAGTGGTTTAGGGGTTTGGCCCCTGGATCCATTACTGGCATTAAAGCGTTAGACGAGGCCTTTTTGAGGCACTAGGGGGACAAAAAGGACTTCTTGTACTATATCACTGAATTTGGATCCCTAAAAAGGAAAGAGAGAGAGTCCGTCTCTGACTTCTCTAAAAGATTCAACAAAATGTACAATAAAATTTTCGATGAAATAAAACCCACATAAACCTCTGAAAAACTCACTTATGCTAGTGCCTTTGACCCCGAGTTTTGCCTTCTACTGAGAGAAAGAAGATCAACCTCCTTAACCCATATGCAAGATGCAACCTTGGAGGTAGAATCCAACATAGTGGCATCTGATAAACTCAGGGGAAAAATCTAATAGAGACAGGAKAAAAAACAGAGTTGAAGCTTCAACTTATGACTCCCCTAATGTCCACTCTCAAGTAGATGAACTTACCAAATTAGTAAAATCTCTTTCTACTAGGATTGAGAAGTTAAAACTGGAAGGAAAACATACCTATAAAAATACTCAAAATACTGATAACAAAGGTAACTTTAGGAGACTGATGGGTGTTCTATATGCACTAAAAACACACTAAAAACCCTCAATTAAATTGTCAACCCGGAATAAGTAAACTTAGAGTTGTAGCAAAATATATGCCAAGGTAGAAGGGCTGGTAATAGTTTAGTCTAACTAAGGAAGTGGCTATCTAAGGGCTAATCTATTTAAGCGAAGCTATCTAATGATCAAAGCCTACTAAGGAATTCAAACTATGTACCCTAAGTAACCTTTGAACGAATGATCGATGGATAGTTCTAAGAAAGCAAATGAAAACCTTACTTAAATAAAACTAGTTCAATCATAACAATAAGCAAAAACAAACTATTCATCTAATAAGCAAATAGAAACAACAAACTATTCATCTAATAAGCAAATAGCAACAACAAACTACTTGTAATTAACCTACTTAAATTCAATAAGCAACTATCCTGTGAAAACAAGTAAATAAACAAGCAACTATACTATCAAAGCAATAATAGACAAGCAAGCAACTACCCTATTAAAGCAAAAGAACAAGTAAGCAAACAACTAGCTAACCTATGATAACTTCTACAAAAGTAAACTAATCAATAAGAAACTAACTAAGCCAAGAGACAAGTGAACTCTATTCTTAAATTAAACTTCGCAACTATTTCTAATTTACAAAAGGAAATCTACTAAATTAAAAGCAAGTGGAATTAACAACTAATATTTAATCTATGATAAACAAACTATTCTTTAATCTACCAAAGCAAGAAGACTATATATCCTACAAAAGAAAGAAAACTATCTCCTAAGCTATGAAAGCAAGAAAACTATTTTCTAATCTATGAAAACTCAAATATAGTGTTGATGGTTGTGTGAATGTCTACGATGTCTTATAATATCACGATGACACTTAACAATGAAAGATAATTCAAGAGGGATAAAATCGATATTGACTTCAATAGCAAAGTGAAAAGTGTGAATTAGACAATCTAGTGATAACTTAGCCATATTGAAAACAATCATCAACTCTCCTGCATATCCATGTGATTATGTAATCATGCATTAACCATCAACAATAAAAAGAGCTTATGCTATGAAATTCAATTGCACTCTATACTACGTAAGCAAACTCATACTACACTAAATTCAATCATTAACTACAAATTGAAATTGCAACCTAAATCTAAGAAAGAAATTTCATGAAGTAAACTAAACTAGTTCTATTTGACAATTCAAATTGCAAAAAGAGAAATGCTTATAAACATAAATTAAACACTGTTTTAGCATATGAAAAGAAAACAAATAAACAACTAAATGACGAATTAAATAAATAAAGCTAAATGACAACTAGATCAACAAACTAGAATTGAAAACTAAAGACTAATGACTATCCATCCATCGAAACTCTGTCAAAGAAAGCATGAATTAAAAATTCTGTTTTAAAAACTCTGTTTTAGACTCTATTTCAGCGTGTAGAAATTCTAGCTATCTTCTAATTACATACATGGGTTAGTGTCTAAGCTTGCAAGATTGCTTCTACTAACTAATAACTCATTGCATACTAACAAGATTCCTCATAATAACCTGCAAAAACTAAGTTAAATTAGTTAAATCATAAACAACAAATTAAATAACAAATAAGTAAAATGATAATTCATGTACATAAAAATGAATAAAAAAGCATCTACGCTATCTAATTCATAAACAAACTCATAGAATAGTTACCCAGACTGCTGGTGCCCCCCCCAAGCAAGTCGTGGTCACTCTTTAAATGCACACCACGATCTTCAACAACACAAATTCGCCATTAAAACTAAAAACACAATTTTACACAATTCTGGCAAAATGAAAATGGCAAAACAGAGGGAAATTGTCTTTTCCCTCTAACACATGACTTCTTGGACTTATTCCTATTGTATGACCACCACGGTGGTATTTATAAGCTTTACAGACTGAGAGGTCGACCACTGGAGGGTCAAACCTCTTCTAAAAACAATAAATTACATTTAATGAAGCCCTAACTGCCAACATGAGGCTAGCCAATAATCAGCCGACGTAACAACCCAAATTGGGTTGTCAAGAGTTCAGTAGCTGGCGGGCACAAGCACAAGAAAAACCCATGTCTCTGATTCACCCATCGTTGGCTACCAATACTATAACCGCCAAATCACCCATCGTTTTTGTGCAGGACAGAGTGTCGGATGGAGTACCAGACTGAGTGCTGGATGGAGTACTAGACTGAGTGTCGGATGGAGTGCTGGAAGAAAAAACAAGTTGTGATTTTTCCCTGTGACATACAAAACATGAATTAGTCTCTTGGGATCATAAAACATACTGATTTAAACTCAAAATCATTGCAAAACACGAATTATGCATACCTGGTGTGGATCATAGCGTTTCGACAAAAAAGCTTTTCAAAACTTCTTCAAAACATGAAAATGCATATACACATTCGACAAAAATGATCTAATTAATGTCATAAAATCAGTCATATCACAGGCCCAACATTACCCCCACACCTAAGATTTTGCAAGTCCCACTGCAAACAAAAAGAAATTGCCCTTCATGACTAAACTTGCGAAGGAGGGGGTGGATTAGCTTTAGAAGCTTCTCCCTCTTGCCTGGGGGATTTTGACTTAGGCCTTTTGTGATGTTTCAATTGCATCCAAAGACTATTATTGGTGACAGTCATATCATCAACCTAACGCTGTAGAGAATTCATCTTGGCTTGTAGGACAACATTATCATGGCGTAAATGACGACTCAGTGTTTCATACTATCCAAGTTTGAACTGGAGGGTTTGGAGTTTTTGGAGGATGTTGATGAAATGTGAGTAAGCCTTGAGATGAATATTATACCCTTGATTCTTTAAACCATGCAAAACAACAATTTTACCTCTACAAAATTAGTTCCAAAAGTGACTTCCCAGAAGCGCAACAATTCTAGCCTAGCGAACTTGTGAAAAATAAGTATCAAAGTGACACCTGTAACTACAAGAAAATAAATCATGTGTAAAAATTGAGAGAGGTTTTTGTTTTTTAATATGTCCTTGATACAAACCTCTCTTGGTTTTCAAAACTTCACTTCCTGTTGTTAAGAAAACACGAAAAGAAAACGTGACTCAAACAAGAAAAACTGCGTGTTTTATTTTATGAAAAACTAGGCCTCTAAGAGAATTGAATATATCCCAAACCATAACGTATATTCAAACTCTGAGAGAGGTTATTGTTTTTGGGTATTTTATGAACAAAATCCTCCTCTATTTTGCAAAAATAATTTCTCATTTGTTCATAATCTAAGATTGAAGTTGGTTACTAAAAAATTATAGAAGTGTATTGTGCTCTTAGCAGAAACACAATGTGGTCTTTGAGAGGGTGTTTTGAGGCATTCCCAGAGGATTTTTGTTCTGAAAGTGGTATTTTTGGAAATTTTATGATGTCTTCTACACAATGGAACCATCAAGCACTGCAAATGCCTTATCCAAACATCTGAAAAACTGAATTGAAGTCAAGTTGTCCAAATGTGGAGAAACCCTCCTATAGCGACTGTATTTGGGGAATTTATCTCAAACAATAACACCTGTGCATAAAATGAAGGAGGTTTTTGTTTCTTGGTCTATTATTGACAAAAACCTCTTTCAATTTTGTCAAATTCATCTTCCTTAATTCAGAAACCAATTTTGAAGTAAAATTTTGACCAAGACAATCATTTGAAAATTTATGACAAGGAATGATGACATGACGATGATGAAAATTTATGACCTTGGATGAGTGGAGGGAGTAGTAATGACACCTAGACACACCAATGACAATTTTACAACCAAGAGATATCAAATTTTATTTGAGAATTTTATTTTGAGAATATAACAATTTGACCTAATAACCCTATCAATCACATGAAGAGTAAATTTGATCATTGGTGACTGACAAAACTGACAGATATTAACAAAAGGCTTGGTTTGTACTGGTAGGCATGGTGAACAGAAGAATTTTTATTGTCTGTCATCGATCTGTAACAATTCAAACAACTGTTCCTCTTTTCATAAGCTTGTAATACAGATGGCAACAAGTATTTAGCAGTTGTTATCGCTTTGTATTTATCACAAATAGTAGTTAAGTATAAGCAGTCTTCTATAGAATAAACATAAAAAATGCACAGTAAGATTATAACACACACAATTATGTCAACAGTATATAATTTAGCATACCAATACGAACAACTGCTGATATAATATCCCAAGACAATATGACAGAATTTTGACAGAAATCCTACTTCCTCTTCTCACGGTTTTGTTATACAAATGGGCAGTGCTTAGCGTTTTTTAGCTCAGGAAAATCCCCCCAGATCGAAGATATGGCACATCCTCGTTCCATTAATTAGCAATAGGCTTCTTGGTCTTTATTGTTTTTAGAGGGGGTTAGCAATAGGCTTCTTGGTCTTCTTGCTCGATGAGGCTGCAGGGGTATCAACAAGTTTCTTGGACTTTTGGTCCGGTAAAAGAATAGCTTGAGCATGAGGGTTTGGGTGGAGTAACAATCCCTGGATCAAGAGTCTTCTTGTTAGTCTCGATTGTAATATGAGGGTTTGCAAATTGGTAAATGAACTCATCCCACATTTTCCCCAATTCGGCTAAGACAAGTAGTTTGATAAGGCAATGGTGAAATAAGTTGCTATGGGGATTAGTTACATTATTCCTTACTTGGGAAGACATCTTCTCGAGACTCTTTAAGAAGTAAAAGGGAAAATTCAATGGCTTATTAAATTGAAAGTGAGCCAATAATCAAAAGTGATAGGCTTTAAAGATGAAATATCTACCTTCACATGTGATCAATCTGGTGATGACTATGAGAGGGTTGATTACCTCCTCTTTTATCCACTCCTTGGAGTATCCCTTAGCTCCAGAGATGTTCTGAAATTCGGTTTTGAAAACCATGTTATAGTTTGCTCTTGGAAATTGGTGGTGTTTAAACCAGCGGTCTCCAACTCTTGGGAGATTTGTGGCCGAGGCAATTGATTCCCCAAAGGCGATGAACATAATGAATAGGAGCTGAGACATGCTAAGAGTGTTCCATTATTATTTATTTTGTCATCGTTCTCACACAATCCATTCTTCTATCTCACATTCTATAAGGCATGCAATCATAACTATGTAATGAACAATTTGTAATGAAAATAAACCAGTTAAGTGGTCTGTTAAGGAAATGTACAACAATTTATAACAAACAGGGAATTAACATTTCAAAAATAAAATAACTGCTGATATAATAGCCTGTATTATGAAACCAACACACATAAATGTTTTACAAAGATTTACTTCTTTTAGGCAATGTTATCATTTGTCAACTTTGAACCCCTCCCCCACACCTAATTATTGTGACACTTCACAATAAAAAATACAGGAAACCATTCAGTTCTCCCAATACTCGAAGATTTACAACTTGTTAAGTGTAGAGATAAATTTCACAGATTGGTCTGACGAAACGGTTAAAAGATGGCCCCACCTATAGGATAAGAGATCCTACATATATCTATATATATATATATATATATATATATATATATATATATATATATATATATATATATATATATATATATATATATATATATATATATATATATATATATATAAGAAGAGGTAGGCAAAAGAGATTCAATATAGTCTCAGAGTTAGTTCCCAATGGCAAGTTTATGGAGTTCATTAACCTTAGCTTAACCATACATACTTCATGTCAGCTTTGTCTACAAGTAATGTCGTACATTAGGACAAGTTTAAATTTATTATTTATTTTTGTCAGATTACCATCCTCATGCTAATATTATGGTAGCTTCGGGAGGTATGAACCTCTATTGTGACCTATGACAAGACTAGAATCCTCCGGAAGGAAGCAAAGAATTGAAGGAAACCCTAGACAAGTTGTCGGCTGAACAAATACATTTAATATGAATTTATTGATACCCAGAAGGAGAATTCGGCCCCCGTTAGTCTGCCCAGTTCACTATAAATATAGGGCACCAGTTTCTTTATTACACATCTCAGCAGTTGCAGTAAGAGATAAATCTGCGCAGACAATTGCAGGCAACAACAGTTTGGTGCACAAGTTTTCTGGGAGAGCTGAGAAAGTGGTGCGCTAGCTTCTAGGTGGGATCATCTATTCAACTTAGTTTCTATTCTCTTGCTTGGTGCATTAGCCTCTCTTGGCTATTGGATTGCTACTAGGATTCTCTTCTCAGTCAAGGTCAAGGTGCTCGGAGGGTGGCTTCGACCAGTGGTTGGGTGACGAGGGTATCGTCAATGGTAAAACGAGCACAATCTTCTATATTCTAACAGGTTATGGGCCCACACCCCTTCAATCATCCTAAAACGTTGGAAGGAAACATAACCGCTAAGTATTGAGCTCATTGAGGAACTGCCGCTAGGGTTACTAGCAGGAGTAGCTTCCAAAGAACTGCAGTTAGGGTCACTAGTAGTAGCAGTTGCAGAAACTCTAATTCTCAAATCCGTCACCTAATGATGGAGCATCTTGCTCAAGGAGAAGATATCCAGATGCGCCCTAACTCAGCGCACCTATTGACTTTCTCAAAAGATAGAAATGACGAAGTTGAAGTTTTGGATCAAGGCATGACTAGTTACCGGTCAACCGAAGACATGTGTGAAACAATTAGTCTCTTACACTACTCAACACTTACCGGGACAATTGAAGACGATATGTGGATAATCAACAGTAGAGCTTCCAGGCACATGACGAGAGATCAAGCTAGAATCTCAAATTTGAATGAGAGAAATACATCATACAAAGTGGAGCTTGGAGACGAAAGGACCTACCCCATCGAAGGATTTGAACAAGCCTCTGTCAAATTGGAATCAGGTAATCATGTTCACTTAAGAAATTTTTTATATGTACCTGGTTTAGAAAAGAATCTTGTATCAATATCATGTTTAGAAGACAAAGGAAACACAATAGCCTTCATAGATGAAAAAGTGCTATCATGGCATAAAGATTCCAGCATAGAAGATGCTAGGGTTATTGGAAGACGTGAAGGAAATCTGTATAGACTACTAGAACGAAATGAAGAAGCCCTAGTACTTGATGAAGTCAATCCTAATGAGCTTTGGCATAGAAGGTACGCTCATATCAATTATCAAGCATTACCTTTCCTCAGAAAGATGGTTGAAGGGATACCATAATTGAAGTCTACACACGGAGGAATTTGCAAGGGATGTGTCCTTGGGAAGAATATTAAGAAACCATTCCCAAGCAACAACAATAGATCTAACGAAACCCTAGATCTAATACACTCAGATGTTTGCGGTCCAATGCCAATCAAATCTTTAGGAGGATCTCTCTACTACGTAACCTTCATAGATGACTATTCAAGAAAGACGTGGCTGTACCTACTGAAGTCAAAAGATGAAGTATTTAGCAAGTTCCAATAATTCAAGGCAGAAATAGAAAACCTTACGAACAAGAAGATCAAGACATTAAGAACAGATAATGGAGAAGAATATACCTCGAAGGAGTTTGTTGCATTATGCAAATCAGCAGGGATTAGGAGGGAGCTGACTGTTCTTCATAATCCTCAACAAAACAGCGTAGCCAAAAGAAAGAACAGATCTATCGAAGAAACAGTAAAATCCCTATTGAACGATCAAGATCTATCCATGTTCCTATGGGGAGAAGTAGCAATGAAGACAATATATGTATAGAATAGAAGCCCTCATCACATATTGAAGGACTTGACATCAGAAGAAGCATTCTCAGGTAAGAAACCTAACGTAGAAAACTTAAGAATATTTGGATGTCAAGTTTACTCTCATAATCTCAAAGATAAAAGAAATAAACTAGAACCCTCAGGAAAGAAGGGAATATTCGTGGGATATAGTGATTCATCCAAAGCCTACCGAATATATATTACAGAACAACACAATATAGAAGTAAGCAGAGACGTAACATTCAATGAAAGAATGGCCTTCAAAAAATCTATTGAAGAAACTATAGAAGAAGAAGAATTTGAAGAACCAAATGAAGAAAACACAGAAAGTGAAAATAACGAAAAGGATCAACCTAATCATCCTATGGAGCTATGTGAGAACGTTGATCCAGATAATATACCAAAGAATAAGAAATGACCAGCTTGGCTTGAAGCCAATTTACAAGATGCAGAAAGAATCAAGGTTCCAGAAGGAACATCCAGGAAGAGTAAAAGACCGAAAAGATTCTCAAGTTATGCAACCTACATGACAAAGCTTCTAGATGAAGAACCTACTACATTTGAAGAAGTAGTTAAAAAGGGACAGTGGAAAGAAGCCATGGCGAAAGAACACCAGTCTATTATGAAAAATGAAGTATGGGAAATTGTACCCAAACCTAAAGAGAAATCAGTTCTAACTTCAAAATGGGTATACGAGATCAAACATGCAGCAGATGAAAGCGTGGATAAATTTAAGGCAAGATTCGTGGCTAGAGGGTTCTCCTAGAAGGAGGGAGAAGACTATGATGAAACTTTTGCTCCCGTGGCAAGGTATACCTCCATCAGAGCTATCATATCTCTTGCTGCTTCCATGGGATGGAATCTATACCAGATGGATGTAAAGACAACTTTCCTCAATGGAGCCATTGAAGAAGAAGTGTACATTGAACAACCTCAAGGATTCGAGGTACATTCCAGAGACACTCACATTTGCAGATTAAAGAAAGCTCTATATGGACTCAAGCAAGCTCCAAGGGCTTGGTATGCTAGAATGGATAGCTATCTAACAAGACTTGGTTTCTCCAAGAGTCATGCAAATCCAAACCTTTACTACAAAGTCGTGGACAACGCACCTATGATTCTACTATTATATGTTGATGATCTATTCATAACAGGTGAAGAATCTCTAATCATCCAGTGCAAGAAGGATTTAGCCTTTGAATTTGATATGAAAGATCTAGGTCTCATGCACTATTACTTGGGACTAGAAGTATGGTAGAAGCGTGGTGAAGTATTCCTTGGACAAGGAAAGTACGCAATAAAGATCCTTTAGAAGTTTGGAATGATGGACTGTAAATCCATGGACACTCCTATGGATGCAGATATAAGAAAAGTGAAAGTCCCAGATTCCGATCCAGTAGATCCATTTCTATATCGACAGCTAATTGGATCATTAATGTATTTGGTAAATACTTGACCAAATATTTGCTTTGTTGTAAATACATTAAGTCAGTTCCAGGTGGAACCTAGACAAGAACATTGGATAGCTGCAAAGCATGTCCTAAGATACATTCATGGGACAATAAATTATGGGTTGAGATATACCGCATCCAGTGATATCCAACTTTATGGATTCACAGACTCTGATTGGGCAGGAAGTGTAGAAGACAGAAAGAGTACTTTAGGTATGTGTTTCAGCTTGGGCTCCGCTATGATATCTTGGGGCAGCAGGAAGCAGAAGTCTGTCGCACTCAGTACAACAGAAGCATAGTATATGGCATCTTGTGAAGCATGCATAGAATAAGTATGGCTAAGGAAGTTAATATACAATTTATTTGATCAGACTCCAGAATCGACCATAATATATTGTGATAATCAGAGTTGTATAAGATTATCTGAGCATCCAGTATTTCATGAAAGGTCGAAGAACATTGAGATTAAGTACTACTTTATTCGAGATAAAGTCCAGGAAGGAGAGGTAAAGCTCGAGTATATCCCCACTGATGAGCAGACAACAGATATCCTGACAAAACCTCTATCCAGAATCAAGTTTTCATATTTCCGAGAGAAGATGGGGATCATGGAAATAACTTCCTTAGCTGAAAGGGAAGACTCTCCAGGCTAGGAGAAGGTACGTAAAATATTCTTGAAAAACATTTATTTTTGTGATTTAAATGACTCTCCAGTTAGGAGGGAGCACTAAAAATATTATTTATCTTTATAATTGAAAAATAGTCCAGATTGGACAGACTCTTTCTTGTTCAGAAAGTGGATTGAGATTTCTGACGGACAGTGGCTTCCCATTGTAGTTAACATGGGAGGCAGACTGATTGTTGATGTATCATAGACAACGACTTCCCATTATTGGGAGTGGTCTAGGACAATCATTCTTCTTGGCAGTCACTCTGAGTAGTGGTCAAGTAGAATGGTCCGCCTCACCGGGCAGTCATTCTTTCGAAGTTCACAGTTGTGAGTAGTTTCGAAGAATGGTCCGTTTTGGAGGTTGATGCAGGACAGACATTCCTCGAGGGTTATACATTCTCTCCAGGTTACACTTTGTTTAGTGTCAGAGGAATGGCCCAGGGGGGGGGAATGGTCCGGACAGTTATTCCTCGAGGGAAAACTCATTCTCTCTAGGTTACACTTTATTTAGTGTCAGAAGAATGACCCAGGGTGGGGAATAGTCCAGGCTCAACAAACAGGGATAGTCATTCCTTAGGGAAAACTCATTCTCTCCAGGTTACACTTTGTTTAGTGTTGGAGGAATGGCCCAGGGTGAGGAATGTTCCAAGCATTTCTTAGGGCAGACTCATTCTCTCCAGGTTACACTTTGTTTAGTGTGGGAAGAATGGCCCAGGGTGAGAAATGGTCCAGGTTCAGAAATCAGAAATAATCCTTCTTCCTTGTTTGAGAAGATTGGGACAGATAGCCCATTGTTGATATTCTATACTGATGGTAGACATTCTTTTAGATCTCACAGACGTAAGTGAAAGATTGGCCCAGATTATTCAGTTTTTATCATAACATTGTTTCTATCCAGGTTGCTATCAGACGTTTTTTATGAAGAATACATGACAGTAGATGTAAACTACTGTGGTGGATGTGCTCCACCATTCATGAGGCAGATTTTCTTTCAGATCTCACAGATGTGAGTGAAAGATTGGCCCAAATACTGCTTGTCTCCAGACAATAGAAATATACTACTGATGATGGATTTGTTCCACTATTTGTGATTATGTTTTTATAGTTTTGAGTAGTTGCGTACTACCTGAATAGACACAGGTGTGTTCTATTAATTGACATTGTACCAGTTGTCATAGGAGATTATCCAGTTGGATAATAATGACAGGTGCTCGTGGTGCTACCAGTTGAATAGTATGTTGTGCTCAAGACCATACCTCCCTAGCTAGGAGGGAGTGTTAATATTATGGTAGCTTCGGGAGGTATGAACCTCTATTGTGACCTATGACAAGACTAGAATCCTTCGGAAGGAAACAAAGAATTGAAGGAAACCCTAGACAAGTTGTCAGCTGAACAAATACATTTAATATGAATTCATTGATACCTAGAAGGAGAAGTCAACCCCAGTTAGTCTGCCCAGTTCACTATAAATACAGGGCACCAGTTTCATTATTACACATCTCAGCAGTTGCAGTAAGAGCTAAATCTGCGCAGGCAGTTGTAGGTAGCAGCAGTTTGGTGCACAAATTTTCTAGGAGAGCTGGGAAAGTGGTGCGCTAGCTTCTGGGTGGGATCATCTATTCAGCTTAGTTTCTATTCTCTTTCTTGGTGTATTATCCTCTCTTGGCTATTGGATTGCTACCAGGATTCTCTTCTCAGTCAAGGTCAAGGTGCTTGGAGGGTGGCTTCGGCCAGTGGTTGGGTGACGAGGGTATCATCAATGGTAAAATGAGCACAATCTTCTATATTATAACACCTCACTAGGTAGAATGTCCCGCTGCCAGCAAGCCTGTTCAGTACTCCGATGAGTTTACCTAGTCATACCACAGGGCGGTACCCGCTGCCAATAGACTTGTTCAGTATCCCGGCAGGTTAGCCTCTTACACCCTCAGAGACTGACCCTCCATCTTTTAAGATTTTAGTATAAGAGTGTTTTATGCAAGAAGATGGGGGGACAGCTCCGAAAACAACTTTTTCTTTCTTTTTATTTGGATGGTATTTATGTTGCAGGATGACTTTCCGTTATATATATTCCTTAGTGATTGTCCTGATGTAAGGGGTACTTAAGCGAAGATGGCCTATCTAAATATATGATATAATCAAGCTATTTAGTGTGTAGTGGATGGTACCATTGAGAAAGAATAAAAAGGTATCTCTAGGCTCAACTCACTTTCTTCTTTTGTAAGTTATTGTGATGTTTCCATGACTAACCGCTAATGAGACCTCCTTGTTACTCTTTAATAAAGATACTTTACTCACTTACTCAGGTTTCTTGGAGAAACTGTACGAGATACCTCTAAGCTTGATGGTTACGGTGTCACTTCCTTATATAGTGGTGAAGGTTCAAGAGCAACTGCTTCTTAAGATGCCTTGAGAAAAAGAAGATGAAAATCTTTTGCAAAAACATGGCTAACTACAACATGTCATTATTCATTTGATGCTTAGCAGACAACAAGGTTCAAGTATAGCAATGTTTTGAAGAAAAAATCCTCTTTTATATCTTCTTGAAATTGTCTACCCTTGGTGATATAAATACCTACAGAGATCTCTAAAACTGTTTGCAAAAACCACACTCTAAGATAAATAAACTAATGGGATCAATGAGATCAAGTCATAAGAACATGTATCTCATAGTTATTTTATTAAAATAAAATGTAAAATGAGGTTGCATTAGACTTTAAGCTAAACTAACAACATGCAGTTTTTATTTACTATCCTACCCTACCTAAAAAGAAAGGGAAAATCTTTATTCAAGTKTAAGAACTCTTCCAATGTAACCATGTGCGGAGCAAGATAAGAAACATACTCATATCCATATATGAAAAAGTTACCGCAGTGATTACCTGGATATGAAGAATCAACCAACCTACTTGTTTTGGCATCAGAAGGTGTTGAAGAAGAGAATAGTATTGTGTCCTGATGACCTCTTGAAACCAAATTTCAAAGTAATCTTGATGTTCATCAACAATAATTTCTATGCTCTCCTTCATCATATTATGCAGATCCTTTTCTTTTGGATGATTGATTTCTAAAGTACATAAAGGATCTGGTGAGATGGATGTTAAGAACTCCTCAATTTCAGGTCTTAATGATTGCTCTCCACTGGATATAGTCCACAATTTTTCATCTTCCTTCGCATTTTGGCAAGGAAAATCATTTTGTAGCTCATAGGACCTTGATTCTTCTAATATGGAGAGGTAGATACACTTTTGGCTGCTGCCAAAATATGTTCTTCTTGAAAAGAAGAAATCTCGGTTGCTGCTAGCATTTGAGAAAGTTCCCTCAAGCTAATGGTTTCTTCTGACTTCATCTTGCCATTTGATAAAACTTGGTTCACACAAAGATGATGTCCACAAATTTAGGATATCCTGATGGTGGTAAGAAAACAAAGGTTGTATTGTTTGGTTCTGTGGAAGGCTCGAGTGGTCTTGCCTCTTGTTCCACTATTACCAATGCTTCAATTTTTTGTTCTATAGTGCTCCCTATCTTAGTCTATTCAGAGACTACTTTAGCTCTTTGAGTTGATCTAGCTCCTGTTTTTCGGTATCGGCCTGTGGAGCTTATGAGTGGAAGGTTCCTTCCCCCAAAAAGATCGGAAGGAACCTTGGTTGAAAGGTCTTATTTAGATTTAATGTATCTACCTTTTGGGTCTCTAGGTGTATTCATGAAAGTAAAAGACAAAAAGAAAAAAATACCATTGGGTTTGGGGGAGCCTGCAAGAGCAGATGCGCAAGTTCTTACCTCTCATCTTAAAGTTCCCCCGCCACCAATCTAATGCTAAGGTCTATAAATGATCCAATTCTTAACTATTTCCTACCTTGAGACAACGCCCTGACAACGACGCCAAAAATGATGAGTGTTCTATATGCACTAAAAACACACAAAAAACCCTCAATTAAATTGTCAACCAGGGGTAAGTAAAATTAGAGTTGTAGTAAAATATATGCCAAGGTAGAAGGGCTGGTAGTAGTATAATATAACTAAGGAAGTGGCTATCTAAGGGCTAATCTATTCAAGCGAAGCTATCTAATGATCAAACC
>ML806016.1:638641-661444 GCA_009831015.1 Picea engelmannii | reverse complement strand
ATGGGAATAATCCCAAAAATCTCTAAAACTAAATAACTAAAATGCAAGTAAAATCTGTAGATCATCCCCTAACTGTCCATAGTATCCATTGACAATTCGTAATGCCCTGCAATAGACACCAGAATCAAGTTAGAAGATTGTCTAATTAAGAAAATAATAACAAAATTGAATCTATAGACTCAGCTACAGAATCGTTTGATTCTGTTGCTGGTCCAGAATAGTAAAACGACCAGATATAAACCAAATCAAATCGCATCTAATCAATTAGCAATAACCAATACCTTACTATGGATTAAATCAAATAAAACCGAATAGCACATGATCGGGACAGGGTAGAGATGCAAATCGATACAAAATAGGAATACCCTGTTTCTTCAATTCTCCACAAAATCGAATCTAACCACAACCAGAATGTTCCACGAATGTCATCCATAACAAACCAAATCGTGTGGGATAATCGTTATCAAATATGCATAAGATTAATGCCAATATAGAAAGTATTTGCGATTTCACACATCACTGTATCCATTTAATCCAATCATAGTTCTCATTCGTTAAGTTTCAAAATAATCTTGCAAATAAATCCATAACTGTAATTGCCTAATTACAATCGAAATAGCATATCGATATCATTCACACAATGCATGAATTGTTTCCAATGTAATCGAACTGATTCCACAAGTATCGATTCAACAGTCTCCACGTTAGATTACTCTACAGTCATCACACAGGGTTTTGACAGAGTCATCAAACGAGATATTTAATTATAGATACAAATCAAAAAGATTTGATACAATCAACCCATTCATGTAACCGAATCAAACATTTGTTATCATCAGAATACAACTAACATTGTAACAATCGTTATCCATTCAAGACTTGATCATTAAATAGAGGATATTCGAATCGGTCTCAACATAGAAACTACAATTAACACAGTCAACCGATTAGCTCATCGCATCGCACAGGAGATAATCAAATCGAACAGAGATACCATTCGTGTTCCAGAAATAGAAAATATATCAAATAATAACATTTTCAAAATCGATCATAGTCAATCAAAACAAATCTAATCACAGTCAATCCAGAAATTGATAAAACTTATGCATGACAAAGCGAGTCAAACCTATAAACAGAGCATATGATCTCACTGTATAAAAGAGGGAAAACCATACCATCACATCTACTGAAGTTATGTCAATTTGGAATTAACAATTGCGGTCGCAGACTCAACGTTTTTAAACAAGATTGATCCAGTGGTCCGTTGATTTTTATCATTAGGTTGCCCCTTATCGTTACGACCAGTGAGCCTTGCTACTTGGCCCTCCAAATCCTGAATCTTGGATTGCAGCTTTGGAACGTCCAAATAGTACCGTTCTAGCCACAGTCCACACTGGTCACAGGGTGTAGCAACCTTTTGAGCAGAAGGAGGGTTTGACGATTCACCACGGGTTTCAAAAGGTGACTTGATACCAGGATAGTCTGGGTTGTCTCGAAGACAAGAAGGCAAATTATCAACGAAATCGTAGGGAGGTTCATCATCACAGAAGCCTTCTTCGGCGAGAAAACGCTCAATGCTCGAATCAGAGTCGTCACCTACCGTGATGGGCTCGGTCTTGGCAGGAGGCTTGGACTTGTTTCTCTCCATACGAGAGATCATCCTTGCGTTCTTTTTGTTTCTAACAGCATTCTTTGCCCTGGCCTTAGTGGTTATGGGCTTAGCAGTTTTTGTCACGACCATAGGTGAATTCAAAGGTGAGTCAGGTTTAGGTGCGGGTAGCAGAACACTGTAGGGTACATGGGTAGACTTACTCTCGGATACCATAGGCTTATCGACAGGAGGAGGTTTTGATTCCTCGAAACCATTCCGGTTGAGAAAATTTTTCCAGGAATCTCGACGCAGCCCCAATTCACTAACAACCAACATCTTAATCAACCCAACATGAAATAGGCTAGTGTCAGCCTGATTTCGTTTATACTTCTTATCCATTTTAAATAGACTTCGGTGTAAATAGTGCGGCATGCTGAGCTCAAAACCCATAAACACCATAAGCAAACGTAGATGAAACAGGAAAACGAATCCATACCTGCCTTCACACGTTATGAATTGCTTGAGGATCATCAATAGATCATACCAGCGGGGTTTCAACATCTTCGCTGGTAGTCCTTTGTTGCATGAATTTACAGTACGAGACTGAAACAATAATGTCCATGGGACATCCTTTACCCTGTAGCTCTTGGACCATTTTTCTCCCTTAACAGGCAGACCGGTTGCCAGGATGAGAGACTGCTCGGTGATTTCCAACTGGAGGTCTCCGACTTTGGCTCTGCAACCGTCAAATGACAGTGCGAATTGCCGAGCAACAACAATATTGAAACCATCGAACTTCCGTATAAACGAAAGCCACCCGAATTCCTCGAGGTCGGTGTATGCACCATCGAATGTTAACAGCGCTTGGCTGCCATTAGGTTCAACCCTCACAACAGGAGCCATATCCTCTGATCATGGTAGGGCTCACACCGAATACACAATACACAAAGTGAATCACGATAGGGTTTCCATAGCTTGAATGCTCGACGAGACCGAAAACAACTCAGGCGTGCGGAGGTGGTGGGATTACCATCACCACGTATTACATTAATGAGCCTGTTCCGAGCTGTTCAAAACTATAATCATAAAAACAAATGCATCGACCAGCGAGTGGGTGATTCACCACTTCTACGTGCCAATTATCCAGGTCAGAACCAGCACGTCATATGACATCAAAGCGCCAAGTGTTAAGTTTAAAACCAACACAGTACCAGCATTAATTACCGATTTAACGTGCCAATTCCACCATTTGATCATCCGCTTAATCACAGGGTTCAGTGCTAACTCATAGCTCGGGGTTATATCAATCATCGTATAATCTGCTTTGCTTGCAAGCATAGAATGTCAAGTATTGATTTGTAAAGTCGAATATGATTAACTCATACGCCTTGAAACCATTGCTATCATACCTTAAACTTGTCTATGCATTTGATGCATATTGTATGTGTTTGTATTCCAAAGTCTTAGAACCATACAATCAAAATTTCTTCATATAATAATCAAGTGATAGTCCAAAGCAAGGATAAAAATAATATGACCAAAACCCATTAGACAATTTTCATAGATCAAAACAAATAACTTTCATGTCCAAAGGTTCAACAGTGAAACATATCCAAATGCGCAATCGAGGTAAGATAATACTTGAGAATATGAGTTCAGTACAACATTTAACAATCATGCGATAAACCAGTGATCAAGTATCAACCAAAAACGACGACAATCTATTCAATGAAAGAAGTGTTTTCACACTTGCAGTTGTGAAAACTGGGTTGAAATTGAAATGTAATGGTCGCAAAAATAAGAACAATGTCTATTAGTACAATGCAACAATGGTTTCGTCGTAATACGACGAGGGGTGTAGGCAGCTTTGAGAGCAATCGAAAAAAAAAATTGGGTTGGCTGCCAACACAACTAATCTTTAATCTATGATAAGCAAACTATTCTTTAATCTACCCAAGCAAGAAGAATATCTATCCTACAAAAGCAAGAAAACTATCTCCTAAGCTATGAAAGCAAGAAAACTATCTTCTAATCTATGAAAACTCAAATATAGTGTTGATGGTTGTGTGAATGTCTCCAGTGTCTTATAATATCACGATGACACTTAACAATGAAAGATAATTCAAGAGGGATAAACTTGATATTGACTTCAATAGCAAAGTGAAAAGTGTGAATTAAGAAATCTAGTGGTAACTTAGCCATATTGAAAACAATCATCAACTCTCCTACATATCCATGTGAATATGTAATCATGCATTAACCATCAACAATAAAAAGAGATTATGGTATGAAATCCAATTGCACTCTATACTACATAAGCCAACTCATACTACACTAAATTCAATCATTAACTACAAATTGAAATTGCAACATAAATCTAAGAAATAAATTGCATGAAGTAAACTAAACTAGTTCATACTACACTAAATTCAATCATTAACTACAAATTGAAATTGCAACATAAATCTAAGAAATAAATTACATGAAGTAAACTAAACTAGTTCTATTTGACAATTCAAATTGCAAAAAGTGCCCCCGGATGGGGTGCCACGCGCGCATATGAGCCATGTGGAGGAGCAGCCCGAGCACGTGGAGGCGGCATCAGACGGGGCATTAATGGAGGCCTCCCTCTGGGCTGTGAAGAGTTAATACAGGCTCTGCCTCCGTATCTCTTGAAGGATGATGGATCTCTTCGCATGCGATAAAGGGACGGAACTCCAGAGCACTAAGCTCTTGGCGTTAATGGCTCTCTCTCTCCTGGTTTATGTATCATACAGCGGCAAGAGTTGGGATAATTTTCATGGTTTCAATGTGAGCTCGTCACCTTACAGAGCAGGAGGCTCCTCTTCCACGCCTATCATGTCGAGAATCCGGGGACGACCAAGGCGAGGAGCCCGCTGGTACGCAGCTGCTTCTCGCAGGAAGCGACACCAAATATTTGTCCAGGCAATTCGCACAGTCCGGAGGAAGCGCAGAGCCACCCCAGCTGCAGCACTTTCGTCGCCTGGAACGCTTGTGGAGGAGGAACCATGGCCCAACATTTCTGATGATTGGGATCTTCCGATGCGCCTCGGGGGCTCACCATCTCCCCACACTCCGAGCATCCTTCCGCAGCCCTCTACTGATCCGCCTGTCACCTACCCGGTCTGCATAGTCATGGAGGAAATCCCGGATGACACCACGGGGGCGCAGGATTAAGGCACTCCGTCGAGCAAAGAAAAGAAGCCGAGCCAAGACGCACTGGAGCTGGAGAGAAGTCCGCCTCCCTCACCACAGCTGCTGCATCCGGAACATCTCGAGCTAATCTTCGAAATGCGCAGTCTTCTGGAGGACCAGGCTTTCAGCACTATGAGACTCAGCCAGAGGTTGGACATGCTTTACTCAGCCTACTCAAAGGCGACTCCTCGCCGCCAGTGTCCTACCTGCGCGCAGCCCTTCGTTTTCTTCGGCAATGGCGGCAATCCTAAATGATCAGGTTCTCTGTTTTCATGGTTTCAATGCCATTTTCAATTACTATGGTTTTTAGTTTTATTAGCTACAGTATGGTTCCTGTTAAGACAACTTTCATAGAACAAATCCCTGGTTTCCTTCGGGCAGGGTGGCGAAACTTTCTGCCTTATTTTGAACATTACTATGGACAGGCCAGCTGCCCTGGTTTCCTCTGTTGGCAGGACAGCTAGCCCTTGCATGCCAGCTATATGTATTTTATGACAGTATAATATAAAGGATCCACTTTTTATTTAAGAAAAAAAAATTTGCAAAAAGTGAATTTCTTATAAACATAAATTAAACACTATTTCAACATATGACAAGAAAGAAAATAAACAACTAAATGACGAATTAAATAAATAAAGCTAAATGGCAACTAGATCAGCAAACTAAAATTGAAAACTAAAAACTAATGACTATCCATCCACCGAAACTCTGTCAAAGAAAGCATGAATTAAAAATTCTGTTTTAAAAACTCTGTTTCAGACTCTATTTTAGCATGTAGAAATTCTAACTATATTCTAATTACATACAAGGGTTAGTGTCTAAGCTTGCAAGCTTGCTTCTACTAACTAATAACTCATTGCATACTAACAAGATTCCTCATAATAACATGCAAAAACTAAGTTAAATTAATTAAATCATAAACAACAAATTAAATAACAAAGAAGTAAAATGATAATTCATGTACAGAAAAATGAATAAAAATGCATCTACGCTATCTAATTCACAAATAAACTTATAGAATAGTTACCTAGACTGTTGGTGGCCCCCCGAGCAAGTTGTGCTGACTCTTCAAATGCACACCATGATCTTCAACAACACAAATTCACCATTAAAACTAAAAATGTAGTTTTACACAATTCCGACAAAATGAAAATGGCAAAACAGAGGGAAATTGTCTTTTCCCTCTAACACACGACTTCCTGGACTTCTTCCTATTGTATGAAAACCACAAAGGTATTTATAATCTTTACATACTGAGAGGTCGACCACTGGAAGGTCAAACCTCTTCTAAAAACAATAAATTACATTTAATGATGCCCTAATTGTCGTAATGAGGCGAGCCAATAATTGCTCGACATAACAACCCAAATCAAGTTTTCAAGAGTTCAATATTTGGAGGGCACAATCACGAGAAAAACCCATGTCTTTGATTCACCCATCGTTGGCCGCCAATATCATAACCGCCAAATCGCCCATCGTTTTTGTGTAGGACGGAGTGTCGGATGGAGTACCAGACTGAGTGTCAGAATAAAAAACAAATTGCAATTTTTCCCCGTGACATACAAAGCATGAATTAGTCTCTTGGGATCATAAAAACATATTGATTTAAACTCAAAATCATTGCAAAACACGAATTATGCATACCTGGTGTGGATCATAGAGTTTTGACACAATCTCTTCAAAACATGAAAACACATATACACATTCAGAAAAAAGGAAAAATCAGTCATATCACAGGCCCAACAGAGACCAAGTAATGCTCCCCATATCCTTCCTAGAGATCCTAGAAACATAGAGAGAGATGATCAAAAGGTACAAACTCCTTTACAGAACAACCTGGTTGCTGATGACGAAGGAGAGGAGGAAGAAGATGATCTCGAGATTCATTTCTTAGGTGACACATCCCCATCCCCTCACTTGACTCAATCTGCATATGAGAAATCCTTGATGGATATTCAAATAAATTAATTAAGGGAGAGAAAGCAAAAGAAAGTCCAAATAGATATAATCTGAGATCCAAAAAGAATGAGGAAAAAACTGATGCTTCTAATCAGCCTGCCCAAAAAGAAAATTCTGCCAAGGTTGTGACAGTTAGCAGTAAGGAAAAAGACATTCAAAGTCCCCAAGTTCTGGTCAGAAATCCTACTCCTGAAACCAAAGAGATCCTGAAGTCTTCATATTCCTTCAGCTTTGAGAATGAGATCCAAAAAATCAAGATCCCTGTACCTTTTTTGGAATTGATAAAAAATGAAGAATTAAAAAAAAATCTCTCCAAAATGTTACAGCCTGAAGCCTCTTCAAGTGCCATTGATTCAGTAAATCTACAAGATGAAAAAACATCAGTTATCTTGAGTCCATTGATAGAATATAGAGATGATTCATCCCCTGCTTTCTATACATCATTGAATATACATGATAAGGTGTTGCATAATTGTTTGATGGATTCAGGGGCATCCCACAATCTCATGCCAAAAATCGTTATGGATGAACTTGGGGTCATTAAGGATTTGGTTGTGACCTTATTTCAACTGCCCATGAAAAGCGTATTCATGGATATCGTGGTGGATGATGTTCCCCCCAAGTATGGCATGCTCTTGTCAAGATCTTGGATAAAAAGACTCGGGGGAACCTTGCAGATGGATCTCTCATATGCTACCATTCCTGTGTTTGGGGGGGAGCATAGAAGACTTTACAGGGAAGCTCACTTGGCCTACATTATTAGTGATGAATCAAACCCCACAAATCATCTTATTTTTTCTCTTGATACAAATTTGGGATCCAACATCTTGCAGCTCACTGATACCCCTGATCCTCCTCTTGAAATTAGAAAATAGTCTATTACGTTTTGCAAAGATTCTTCTCCAATCACCTCAGTTTGGAAGATGTTCTTTGATGGAGCCTCTTCTAGTGAAGGTGCTGGTGCTGGAGTGGTATTTGTTTCACCTACTCAAGAGACTATATCTCTGTCATACAAGCTAGAATTTGAAACTACTAATAATGTGGTAGAGTATGAAGCTCTTGTCTTGGGATTGAGGGCTGCTAAAGACATGGGGATAGAAGAGCTATCAGTATTTGGGGATGCTGAATTGATCGTCCATCAGATAAAAAATCTTTACCAGACTAAGCACCCTAGGCTCAGATCTTATAGAAATGAAGTGTGGGATTGGGTGGACAGTTTTTTCTCAGCTTTTAACATTTCATTTATTCAAAGAGAAGAGAATACCATGGATGATTCTTAGGTTGTGTCAGCAAGCAATTTTGGATTACCCTTACCACCTAAACTCAAGTATGATGTAGAAGTCAAATACAGGCCTTCTATACCAGACAATGTCAAATATTGGAAGGTGTTTGAAGATGATCTTGAACTTAAAAAATTCCTCGAGACTGTTGATGAGTTTTTTGCATTACACATTAACCAGGATCATGATTCTGAAATTAATCCTCTTGCTTATGTTTTCCTTAATAATATTGCTAATCATCATATTGTGCAGGTACCTAGCAACCACATTCCAAAAGGACTATTTCCTTTGGAAAGATTATTTGACGGAAATGTTGTGGCAGTAAAGGGGAAAATGTCTACTGATGATGCTGATATAATCGAGTGCAATGTGGGTACAGAAAAGGATCCAAAATATGTCAAGTTGTCAAGTAGCCTATCAAGAGAGTAGAGGGCAAAAGATGTCAGAACTTATGACACAATCATTATAGAGCACAAGATCCCATTAAAGGAAGAGACCAAACCCTTCAGGCAAAAGTTGAGGAAACTAAATCCTATGTCGCTGCTTATCATGGAGAAAGAGGTAAAAAAACTTTAGATGCTAAAATTATTATTCCTTTGAGGTATTCTAAATGGGTGGCCAACTTGGTCCCAGTGAGAAAAAAGAATGGAGAAATCATACTTTGTGTCGATTTCTGGAATTTGAACAGAAATTATCAAAAGGATAATTACCCTTTTCCCAAGATGGAGCACATATTACAGAGGGTAACAAGTGCGGCCAGGATGTGTTAGGGTCCTAACCCGCACATAGGTAGATCAATATATTCGGATGTAATAAAGGTCAATATTAATGAGGCCTTTCAATAAAATAGAATAAGGCGGATGTAAGAAGACATAATAGAAGCTTCCGCTTCTAGAAGGATCTTCCTCTAGATGTTTCTCTTGATAGACATATTTAGTATAAATAAGGGTTGAGGGTATGAAAACCCTAGCTTGGAGATTATTGTAACAGAGCGCTGCTCAATTGGAAATTGCCCCCTCAAAGAGGCCTGTGAACATTGCTTTCAGAATCAAAGTGTTATTTCTGTTGTTGTTCTTATATCATTTTTGTGTTATTGTGGATATTATGCTGGATATATTACTGTTATTCAACCATTTCTAGCATTTTATTTCTGTTCTGCATATTTATTATATTTGGTATCTTGCAAGTGGTATCAGAGAACTTTCCTTGGCAGAAATTGTGGGAATTTTTTTTCAGGGTAGAGACATATTCCGACGTCTGTAAGCCACAGATATCTGTCGTTACGCACATAAACCCATAGTTGATAGATTCATACATGCAGGAAATACAAGTGGTTCTTAAGCTCACATCTATTGGCCACCCTTGTAACCCCTGTTGGTACCCCTTCGAGTGGTAGCACATCAGACAACACCTGTGTACAGATCGACCTAGATTTCCTGAAGCCCTCTTTAGATAAACCTATCGGCCCTCGGATTGCTATAGTGTCACCGAGAACAACACTCGGGAAGATACTCTCTAGTACCTGGGTAGTCAGGTAGTACGACTAAGGGTACTGTCTATCCTCCTTAGTTAGTGCCCTGAGATATTGGGTCGAGTACTACTGTTGGACCCCGCACATATATCAGAGAGCTATAGCACAGGGCAAACCCTTGTCTGTAGAACCCGTGAATACCTAAACCTTGGGGGACAGAAACATAAACAAATTAAAACAGACCAGATCTATTGCCACGAAATTGTGTTCGGGTTGCCAAGTAAATACACATTTCTTTCTGGTTAAGAATTTGGGGATTTCATCATTGCAGTATTCTTCAGACCGGAGTATAAATCCGTAGGTGTAAAAAAGTCTGGAATTTTTTTCACCATTATTTGAGACCTATTCCATTGGATTCATCTCTCCGCCCTTATCACATTCATCCATATCATTTTTCGGCAAAATTTTTGACCCCGCCCGCCCCTTTTCAGTTCACCCATCCTCATGGCCCATACCCGTAGCCAAGACTTGGAAGCTCGCTTCAACACCATGCAATATGGTTTCCTTAAAACCCAAAAAGAAGTGAAACAACTCAGTTCTATTGTTGTATCCATCGATTCATCCATCAATGCTACCATAAATACAACCATGCAGTCCTCAATGGAGGAAGTCAAACAAGAACTAACCACCCAACTTGAATCTGTCTTTGCATCACTCTGCACCAAACTGAATATCCCTACAGATGACCATTTCTTTGAAGCACCTCCAAAGAATGAAGGTGAAACTTCCTCCCATTCCCATACTTTTCAGTCCCATCACTTTCAACGTGACATACGCCTTCCGCGGGTGGATGTGACCAAATTGGATGGCTCGGACCCCATTGGTTGGGTAACCTAAATGGAACATTATTTCTCTTTATACGGCATTAAAAATGACTTGGCCAAACTCCGGTATGGTGTTCTCCATATAGATCAAGAACGTTGGCAATGGTGGCAATGGAGAAAAACTTCCCGTCAAGGGTATATTGCTTGGACCCAATTTGTGACTGAGATTTATGAACACTTTGACACGGACACCAACCATTTGGGCCATTTGACAAAGTTGAAACAATCCAGAACAATAGAAGACTTCATAGCTACCTTTGAGCGCCTGGATTTTCAAACAGAGGGCATGATTGATGCTTTCTTTTAAGAGTGTTTTATCAGTGGCCTCAAGGAGGAGATTCGGGCCCATGTCCTCATGGCTCAACCCTTGACTTGGGTGGAGGCTACTAAAAGAGCTAAAGAAGCACAACAGATTGTATCATCTCAAAACCAAAAACCCTCTTTTATCCCTCTCCCTAAACCCGCCACTCCCACTACTCCCTTCGCCCCATTAAAAATCCAAAAATTGACCAGGGCTGAAATGTTTGAATGCCAACTCAAAGGCCTCTATTATAATTGTGATGACAAATATTTCCTAGGCCACAAGTGTAAGGAACAAAATATTTTTATGGCCATCTCTGAGGATATTTCAGAAGAGGATGTTGAAACTCCCCTTGTGTCTGAGTCACCTGAAATCATTGACATAACCCCTCCCTCAGACCCTCCCAAAGTAGAACCTGTCATTTACCTCAATGCTCTCACTGGATTTTCTGCTCCCCAAACCCTCAAGTTAATCGGTTACATCAAGCATCGGAAGGTCATCATTTTGGTTGATAGTGGAAGCACCCATAATTTTATTCATCACCGCATTGCCCAAGAAACTCATTGCTACATCCATGCTGTCAACAATTTCCAAATCGTGATTGCCAATGGTGGTTCCATGAAATGTGGAGGGCGCTGTGAAAATGTGTGTCTCCAAATCGGTGACTACCACCTGAAATCCCATATGTTTGCTATCGACATGGGTGGTTGTGACATTGTGTTGGGTGCAGACTGGCTAAGAACTTTGGGTCCCATTCTCATGGATTTTAAGGCATTAACCATGCAATTCAACCAGGAAGGCCACCAATATAAATTCCAAGGCCTCACTGCTAGTTCACCTGAGGTCATTAGTTCCCATCGCATGGAAAAGTTGCTCAAAAAAGGTCATTCTGGTGTCATTTCCCAACTCCATGCCATTCAAGCAACAGAGACACCCCTGGTGCCGCATGACCTCCAAGCTCTCCTTTCTAAACATCAAATGGTATTTTCCACTCCCCAAGGCCTCCCTCCTTCCCACGATGTTCATGATCATTCCATTCCCCTTGTACCTAGAATCCTTCCTCCTAATATCCGTCCATATCACCACCTCTTTTCACAAAAAAATGAAATTGAGAAAATGGTCCAGGAACTCCTTAATGCAGGTGTTATCTGCCCTAGTACGAGCCCTTACTCTTCTCCTGTAGTCATGGTCCTGAAGAAAGAAGGTTCTTGGAGAATGTGTCCTGACTTCCTTTCCCTCAACAAACTGACCATTAAAGACAAATTTCCCATTCCTATCATTGATGACCTCCTGGATGAATTGAGTGGTGCCCAATTCTTTACTAAACTTGATCTTCACTTGGGCTATCACCAGATACGTATGAAAGAGGCAGACATTCCCAAGATGACCTTTCACACTCATGAGGGCCACTATGAGTTTTTGGTCATGCCCTTTGGCTTGTGTAATGCCCCCTCCACCTTCCAAAGCCTCATGAATCATGCCTTTTGTCCCTTTCTTCGTCATTTTGTCTTAGTTTTCTTTGATGATATCCTCATCTATAGAAAAACCTGAACAAACCATCTTACTCATGTGGATCAAGTTCTCCATCTCCTCTCCCAGCACCAACTTTTCCTGAAACAGTCTAAATGTGATTTTGGTGTCTCAGAAGTAGAATACTTGGGTCATCTGGTTGGCAAGGATGGTGTCAGGGTGGATCCAAAAAGATTGAAGCTATGCAAGATTGGCTGCACCCAAAGACTCTCAAAAGCCTTCGTGGATTCTGGGCTTAACATGGTATTATCACAAGTTTGTTAAGAACTACAGAAAGATTGCAGCACCTCTGACTGCTCTCCTAAAAAATAACTCTTTCACTTGGACTCCAGCCATTGCTCAAGATTTTCAAACCTTGAAGACGACCATGTGCACCACTCCGGTTCTGGCCCTTCCTGACTTCACAAAGACCTTTGTGTTGGAATGTGATGCCTCAGGAAAAGGAATCGACGATGTCCTTATGTAAGAAGGTTGACCTTTGGCCTTCACCAGCAAGCAACTGTCTAAAAGGAATCTGGGAAAACCCATTTATGAAAAGGAAATGTTGGCTATTCTGCATGCCGTTGATTTGTGATGCCCTTATCTCTTGGGGCAACACTTCCAAATTAAGACCGACCATCAAAGCCTCAAGTACTTTCTAGAACAACACATTTCCTCCCAGGAGAAACAAAAATGGGTAACTAAGCTCTTTGGTTATGATTATGAGATCATTTATAAGAAGGGAAAAGACAATGTAGTGGCAGATGCACTGTCCCAAAAATATGAAGAAGAAGGATCCCTTTTTTCTCTTTCTTTCATTGTACTCGATTAGCTCCAAGTTGTGCGCCAGGAATGGCTTCAAGATCCCAAAAGTTTGCATCTGATCCAACAATTGCAGACCAAGGCTCCGGCTCCCCCAGGGTACTCTTGGGTCCAGGATGAGCTTCGATACAAAGGTCGTTTGTTTTTAAGTAAACAATCAAAGCTTAAATCCACGGTACTTTCTGAGCTTCATGCTACACCCATAGCGGGGCACTCAAGGTTCACCAAAACGTATGACAGAGTCAAACGTTCTTTTTTCTGGCATGGTATGAAACAGGACATCCGTAATTTTGTCGCTGAATGTGAGGTGTGTCAATGCAACAAGGGAGAAACAGTCAAATCTCCGGACACACTACAACCGCTTCCGATTCCATCGGCTATTTGGAAGGATATCTCTATGGAATTTATTACCGGCTTACCCAAATCAGGGAATAAATAAGTCATAATGGTGGTTGTGGATCACCTTTCCAAGTATTCTCATTTCTGCGCTCTTCAACACCCATTTACTGCATCCACGGTGGCTCAAATTTTCATGGACCAGGTCTTCAAGCTTCATGGCATGCCACACTCTATTGTTTCTGATCATGACCCAACTTTCACAAGCAATTTTTGGCAAGAATTGTTTAAGCTCAAGGGCACCCAATTGCATCTCAACACAACTTATCATCCCCAGACTGATGGTCAAACGAAAGTTGTCAACAAGTGTTTGGAAACATATCTAAGGTGTTTTGCCTCTGAAAAACAACATCAGTGGGCTCAATGGCTACCCCTAGTTGAATGGTGGTACAACACTTCCTACCATACAACTACTCGCATGACTCCTTTTGACGCGGTATATGGATAGAAGCCACCTTCAATTCTCTCATACTTACCGGGTACCTCGAAGGTCTAGGCGGTTGACCAAACACTTATAGTTTGAGAGGATATTCTTCATACCCTTAAAGAGAACTTGGTCATGGCACAAAATCGCATGAAGCAACAAGCAGATCAAGGTCACTCTGAACGTCAATTTGCAGAAGGGGATCAGGTCTTTCTGCGACTGCAACCATACAAGCAAACTTCCCTCAAGGCTGAGCATTGTCAGAAGCTAGTGCCCAAATTTAATGGTCCTTATATAGTTCTCAAGTGTGTGGGACAAGTCGCATATCAGTTAGCTCTGCCCAGTCAGTCGAAGCTACATCTAGTTTTTCATGTTTCATGCTTAAAGAAGGTGATTGGAACTAGGTGCCAAATTCCAACCAACCTTCCCGAGTTAGCTGAAGAAGGATCCATTTGGCTACAACCAGAAGCAGTTTTGGACCAGCGTGAGTGTCGCCTGCGTCAGAGAACCATCAAGGAAGTGCTAGTCCAGTGGAAAGATACGAATCCAACAGATGCCACTTGGGAACCAGCTACCATTCTACAACAATTTCCACATCTCAATCCTTGAGGACAAGGCTGTTTTTAAGGCGGCGGACATGTTAGGGTCCTAACCCGCACATAGGTAGTTCAATATATTCAGATATAATAAAGGTAAATATTAATAAGGCCTTTCAATAAAATAGAATAAGGAGGATGTAAGAAGACCTAATAGAAGCTTCCGCTTCTAGAAGGATCTTCCTCTAGATGTTTCTCTTGATAGACATATTTAGAATAAATAAGGGTCGAGGGTATGAAAACCCTAGCTTGGAGATTATTGTAATAGAGCGCTGCTCGATTGGAGGTTTCCCCCTCGAAGAGGCCTATGAACATTGCTTTCTGAATCAAAGTGCTATTTCTATTGTTGTTCTTACATCATTTCTGTGTTATTGTGGAGATTATGTTGGATATATTACTGTTATTCTGCCATTTCTAGCATTTTATTTTTGTTCTGCATATTTAGTATATCTGGTATCTTGCAAGATGTCTATGATTTATGGTTTTTCTGGCTACAATCAGATCTTTGTTTTGCCAGAAGATAGAGAGAAGTCTGCCTTTACCACTCCTTGGGGTACATTCATGTATGCTAAGATGCCCTTTGGTTTGATGAACACAGGGGCGACCTTTTAGCGAGCTATGGACATAACATTTATTGGAGAGAAGGAAAAGTTTGTTGTTATCTATTTAGATGACATAACAATGTTCTCTCAATCTGATAAAGAACACTATGATCACTTAAAAAATGTTTTCTTGAAATGCAGAAATTTTGGTCTCTCTTTGAATCCAAAAAAATCATTGTTTTCCATGAAGGAGGGAAAATTATTGGGGGATAATGTGTCAACTGAAGGGATAAGGATTTATTCCAGCAGGGTTTAAGCTATCCAAACCTTGTCACTTCCTAGATCCAAAAAGGATATTCAATCTTTTTTGGGAAAAAATAATTTTTTGAGAAGGTTTGTTTCAAATTTTGCTGCGTTGGTCAAGTATATCACAACCATATTGAGAAAAGGTAATGAAATCAAATGGACTGTTGAGTCCTGTAATTCTTTTGATCAAATAAAGAAAGCCTTGGTTGAAGCCCTGGTCCTTATCAGCCCAGACTACTCCAAGGATTTTCTTATTTTTTCTTTCCCTTCATTTGATACAGTAGTAGTTGTTTTATTGCAGAAGAACGCTGAAGGCTTAGAGCAGCACAATGCTTTTTTCAGCAGGGCATTGAGAGATGTTGAATTAAAATATGACATCATGGATAAACATGCCTATGCATTGGTTAAAGCTCTCAATTCTTTTAGATTTTATGTGTTGCATTCAAGAGTCATTGATTATGTCCCATCAGCTTCTGTAAAGAAAATTCTTATTCATCCTGATATAGACGAAAAAAGGAGCAAATGGATTGCTAAAATCCTTGAATTTGATCTTGAGATTAAGCCTACCAAATCAGTTAAAGGACAGGGTTTATCCAATTTGTTGGCTAAATCAAATTGCTCAGCCTTGGGGGTAAATTTCATCAACACATGATCAGAAAATCAACAGGCTGAATTGACTGACAAAGGTTCTCAAGTCACCCCTACATTGGCAGATTGCAGTTGGTACAAGGACATTATATTTTTCCTATAGAAATTACAACCTCCAGATGTTATGGAAAAGAACAAGGTGAGAGCCTTAAAACTCAAATCAATCAAATAATTCCTTATTGATCAAGCTTTGTATTGGAAAGACCCATTGGGAGTGCTTTTGATATGCCTAGACCCACAAGAAGCCCAAACGATTATGTCTTATTTTCATGACAGTTTATGTGGGGGGCATCATTTTTGGAGAACTATGACATATAAGATTCTCAGGGCTGGGTACTTTTGGCCTAGCCTATTCACTGATGTTTGTGCTAATATCAGAGCTTGTGTTAAGTGTCAGAAATTCTTTGGAAAGCAACAACTCAAGTCTTTTCCATTAAAGCCTGTGGCAGCTTCGAGACCCTTTCAGCAGTGGGGCCTAGCTTTTATTGGGGAAATTCATTCTGCTTCTAGTGGTCAACATAGATGGACCTTGACTGCCATAGATTACTGTACTAAGTGGATAGAAGCTATCCCTACAAGGAATGATTCCCACAAAGTGATCATTGGTTTCTTTGAGGACATTATGGCAAGGTTTGGTTGTCCGAACATGATTGTCACTGATAATGATGCATCTTTTAAGGCTGAACCATTGATTCAATTCTGTTCACTCTACCCCTTACTACCCCCAAGGGAATGGGCTTGTAGACTCTTATAACAAAAGCCTTATAAAGATCATTAAAAAGTTGTTAGAGGATGAAAAAAAAGCATGGGACTCAAAACTCAAGTTTGTTTTGTGGGCTGATAGAGTGACAATAAAGAGGTCCCTCGACCTTTCTCCTTTCCAGTTGGTGTATGGAGTTGAGGCCATTTTTCTTTCTCAACTTGCCTTGCAATTCTTCCAAGATTACCAAGGGGATCCAGATCATATGATCAGAAGGATTCAACAGTTGGTGAAAGTGCAACAGACTCGGGAGAAACTTATAGACAAAGCACACAATCATCAACAGAAGATCAAGAAGGCTTTCGACAATAAAGTGAATAAAGAGGATTTTCAACTGGGCAACCTAGTGCTCAAGTGGGATGCACTAAAGCAAGATAAAGGCAAGCATGGTAAATTTGAATATTTATGGATCGGTCTCTTCAAAATTTCCGAGGTATTCTCTAATAACACTTTCAAGTTGCAGAATATGGAGGATGAAGAAGTTTTTGGTGGCCTTGTCAATGGGTATTTTCTGAAAAAGTACTTTGCTTGAGCCATGAGTGGATTTTCATGCCATTGTAAATATAATCTTTCTTTTATTTATTTTTTAATAACTGACCCCATAGCCCTAGGATAAGACACTGAATCTACTCATTCTTGGCAGCCTGCAGGGGGCATGCCATCCCCTGTGGAGCCAATGTTATCACACCAAGTTGCCTTGGGTCTTTAGCCTTTAGCTTCATCTTCTCTTAAGCCCTTAGATTTTAATTTTTTACTTGTCCCCTTTTAAAGTGTGTTTTTTTAGGTCCCCTTGATAAATAAAGTTTTAAGTCATGGCTTATGTTTTGATCCTCACACAAAGTTTTGACCTAGGACCATTTTTTTTTTATGACTAATCTTTTGATTCCCTTCATGACTTGACACTAGGATCGACTCACCCCATGATCAACTTAATTTGACATGCCATATTTCTCACTCATGCCCTCATAGCCTTGCCTTCATGTCCCCTTTGTCCTTTGCTTACCGTCAAATCATTTTTTGAAATGGAGCACTCCCAACTCATCAAGAGTTTCCGTAGCGCACTCCCTATCCATCATAGTCTACCATGATTTGTGGTTACGATGCTGATGTCATCTCTTCCTTGTTTTCAGTGCTAGGGGTGGTTAAAATATAATTTCAAGATTTCATATTTATGAGCTCTGATAACGGTTTTTGATTTTTGAAAGACTCAAACTGCTGCGCTGCACAAACTACCAGTTCCGACTAATTGGCAGCAGCGCTACCAGATCTAATGCTGAGGTGGATTCGGAGGCCGAATTTCTTGTGACTCTTTCCTAAGAATTTTTTGAGGCCTCGAACTGTCTTTATTCCACAAGTATTTCAAGTTTTTCCTCCTCTGCATATCAATTTCAAGGAAAATCGATGCTCATAATTTTTGAAATTATCGTGCCTACATAGCTGGGGGAGATCTTCCCTCACACCATCCTATTAGTTTTTTACCTACATTCAAACATGAAGATCTCACCCATGTCTATTGATTTTGACACTTCTTCCTTCCATTTCCATTGAGCTCACAGTATCCTAGTAGGCCTTATCCTCTGCATGCGCGGTGTGCTACCTAGAGACGCTACTCAAACTACACTATTTCTCCCCTACCTCCTCTGATAGTTGAGTTGGGTTGTTTCAACCCAATTTTCAAAGACCATTACAGGGTATTCCTTTATCATATATTTTTCTCAGTGTTCATACCTACACACATTCAAGGGAGGGATTTTTACAACCAGTTTTAGCTAGCTAGCAACCAGTTTGGATTAAGGGAAATTCTTGTAAAGGGGAAACCTTGTCCACTTGATATTTGACTCTTTAATTATCCTGTTATCACCACTCCATAATCCTAAAGCTCTGATCCTAAACTATGGAGACTCCTCAGAAGAAGAAGTCACACAAGGGAGGTAATGTGGTTAGAATTGAGCCTGTGGACATGCATCTATTCGAGGCAGAGCCCATGGGAAGAGAAGTTTTTAAAAGGCTGGGATGCCTTTCTTTCTGCCAAAATATGCAAAGAGGTCATCCTGAGGTGACAAGGAAGTTTTCCTTACATTTTGATGGCCTGAAGACCAAGGTAGGGGACCTAGAATTTGAGGTGTTTGAGACCTCTATTTCAGCTGCTACAAGAATCCCTATCACTAGTTAGAGCTGGTTTAAATCCATGGCCTTAGATGCAGCTTATGCCAAATATTTTCTCAAGCTTGGATATCAAGCTGATAATATTTCTAAAGGTGTGCCAAGAAATCATCTGATTGAGCAGTTTGATAAAATATTGAGGATGATTCAGAGGTACTTTACATGTGAAGGGAGGTTCAATACACTATACCAATACCATATAAGGCTTCTGCTGCATTTTACTAGAAAAATGGAAATGAACATTCCCTACTATTTGCTAAGGAGCATAGGTAAGATGTCAGACATGGTTCAATCCAAGTCTAAGGCTGTGGATACTAGCATCTTTCATTATGGGTTGATTAGAATGTTGGTTCTAAAGAGATGGTTAAGAAGGATATCTCATGGGAACATTTCATTATCTTCTCACATGAAGTTGGATATATCAACTACTTCTCATTCCCAAATAGCAAACCCTTTACCATCCACAAGTGATGCTAAAACAGGTAATAGAAAGAAGAGAAAGAGAAGCGTTCATGTTCAATATCAAGAGGCCATCAAGGAGGTTGCAAGAACTAAGGAGGAGGCTTATCATTCCCCACTGAGAGACCTTTCACCCCCTCCTCCACCAGAGTTAGAAGAAGCCCCTTCCTCTACTAAAACTATAGCCAAGAAAGGGAAGAAGCTACACTTCTCCTCATCTCCTTCAGCAGCTAGCATCAAGGTCAGAAGGCCTTTCACAATATCATTAGCTCTTAAAGAGGATATTGAAGAACATGCCCTACCAAAAGTCTTTATCCTTCAGAAGAAGAAAGATAAGGGCCAAGGCATTGAAAAGCCTATGGAGAAGAAAGAAGAAATCCATGTACAGAAGAAGAAAGATAAAGGCAAAGGAATCAAGAAGCCTGTTGAGATAGACACAATAATTCTTATGCAGAAGGAAGATGACACCATGAAAAATCATGCTAAGACTGTTCACATCACTACTCCACCTAGCAACCAGACGTTCAAAAGATTAATCAGGCAACTCAGGGATGCTAGGAAGGAGGTTGCTCATTTGAAAGCAGAAGCCATGTATGACAGGGTTAAGATGAAAGAACTCATGGATGGCTACAACAACAGTCTTTATCTAGCAAGGTTTGTAGCAAGAAAGGCCCAATCTCTCCATGGGTAGCTCAAAAACCTTTATAGGTAGAAAAAAGACTTTCAGTCTCAGAACAAAAAGATCAAAGCAAAGATGTAACATTTCCAAGATGAGATGGCTCAAAGAAACTTGGAGGTGTTGATTGAAGCTGCTATTGAACAAGAGAAGCCAGTAGCCAAAGAAAGCATAGTTCCAGTGAAGAAGCCTACTACTACTAAAAGGAAGCATGTTGTTTTGCCAAAGGGAAGTCCTCCTTCCACAAGAAGGAGTGCCAGGTTGATGAAGCAGTTACTGAGAGGTGAATTTCATTTTTTAGGATGGCCCCTTTTTGCAAGAATATGTAATTAAGGAAATATTTCATCAGCCACCTATACAAGCTATATCAGCTTCTAAATGCATACTATTCAGAGTTTTGGTGATCTTCAAAGAGTTGATCTTTTTGACACTAGTAGCGCAAACATTTTGTAGCGCTTTAGCGTTATGAAATTGTCTAAACTTTAAAGTTTTATTTGTATGCTTTCTATAATGCTACCTAATTGCCTAAGAATGATGTAGCGATGGCGCTACTAATTGCCTGGGGGTGCTACCAAAACTATCAGCATTGAAAGGATGGTGTTGTGAAGTCAATTGGGTACTACCGACTTGCAAGCAGACACACAGAATGGTGCTACCAAAATTCTGGTAGAGACCAAATTCTACAAAGAGGCACACAGGATGGCACTACCAAAATTCTGGCAGAGACCAAATTCTACATAGAGGGACACAGGTTCGCGCTACTGAAATTTTGGTAGTTACCGAATTCTACACAGAGATATACATGGCTTGGCGCTACCCATTCAACATGCCTATTTCGGAGGTCACACTACGGAAGCTCGCTACCAAATGACGCTACCAACAGGTACCGGGATTATAGGGGGCCCGAATTATCATCTTAGTGAATGGCTGATGATGTGGAAGATAGAAAAAGATAGCAGCTGATAGCATGATGAAAGCTACAAACATCTAAAGGACACTTGGCACATATGGAGATGCACATCAATAGAAGATCAAGTTAGTTCGAAGTTGGTTGGATCAGTGGCCAACATTTTCCCTTTTTATAACATAGTTGTAGTTTGAGTTGTTAGATGAAATAACTACTAGGATATTTTCATGGGAGGAAGGCCAACTCGCACCTCCAGTTGTTCCCTCTTTTTTTTGTTATAAATAGATAGATGAAATGATTCAGTAGGTTCGAATGGTTGAGCTAGGCTCTCTTATACTGTAATATTTTGATAAAGTTACTGTGAACTGGTTATGTACTTGATTTGAGACATCTTGGTTAATAGAAATCAACTTTTTATTCAAGCTTATTTGCTTCTGATGTTGAATTGTTGCTTGAATGATTCATATGAATTGTTGTGGTGATATTATGATGTATGTTTGATTATAATATTATTATGATGTTTCTTTAGTGTCCTTAAACTTTGAACTCAACAAGATCTTGTGTTAGAGTTTTTCTTCCTTAGTTTGTCTACAGACTTGATGTTTACAACAACCTCTACATTCCTCTCACTGAAGTATTCCCTTTGTTCACATTTACTTCCACTTACTGATTGAAGTTAGTCAATACCTCGATTGCTCATGCATGCTAGCCTAGATTTCTGAGTTAGAACATTATCATCCTGAGTCTTATCCATTTGACCCCTTAAAAAACTCTTTTACATTTACATATAACATGATGGGTACTGGGCTTGCCTTCCATGAAATCTGAAGGTGATTCTTAGTGCTAACAGATGGAACACAGATATGGCCCAAACGACACAACAACCCATCTCAAAGATGGAAATTATTAACAACTACGTTTGCACCTAACATTTGGTAGGTGGTGGCGAAGTCTGGGTTTGTCTCATAGAGTTGGGGTTGTTGCCGTCCTAATACACACTTGCTAACGTGAGCTAAGTCCGGCTCACTTAGTGTGTCCTTGGAGGCACAATGCCTAGGTTCTCAGTCCACACTGTCACCTTGACTGGAACCTCTTCCTTCTAGGCTTACTCTTAGGGAAGCCAAGGGGGGTAGTCCCTAGTTACTAGATGTGATTTAACTTTATGGTTCTAGGAGTTGTTTTTAGTTTTTTAAAGGCTAAGGGGGAAAACTAGCCTAAGATGTTAAGGTAGCAAATGCAAAATGCAAGTCTATCTATATGTCAATCAGCCCTTTCCCTAAGTCAACTAAAACTAGTGCCTAAGGTTGGGAAATGGGGTCAACTAAGTTTGAGGGTGGTTAATTGCAAAGTGTTTACAAGTGAAATAAGTTAAACTACCCCAAACCAAAGATTACACGTACTTACAAAAAGGAATTAAAGATGTTAAAACTTACACAATACACAAATAGATACAAATGAACAAGATATAAGTGATACCAAAATATGAAAACTAAAAGATATTCAATTCATAACCAATCACATAAGCCAAGCATGCCCCAATAGCACTTACTCTATTGGACTTCTTTCACTGGCAACCATAAAAAGAACTCAAGACTCAAGAAGGTGATGCTTCCCCAAGTGGGATACTCAGCCCCTTCTTGAATCACACCACAATAAGCAAATGAAGTAAGATATACAATGTTTAACTCATATGCTCACATAAACATGAAAGACATAAACCATGTAGTTGCAATAAAGATAAAAAGCATGAATGCAAGATACCAGATATATAAAATATGCAGAACAGAAACGAAATGCTAGAAATGACAGAATAACAGTAAAATATCCAGCATAATCTTCACAATACACAGAAATGATATACGAAATAGAAACAGAAATAGCACTTGAATCAGA
>ML806016.1:620556-631870 GCA_009831015.1 Picea engelmannii | reverse complement strand
AAGCTTCCTCCTCCCTTGGCCAAATGACTGTCGGGTGCTCAAGATAGTAAGGCAACGAGGCCCACCCTAGCTTCCACGGTCAGCCCTGACAGTAAGAGTACTTCCCGGAGAGGATCCCCTTAAGGATCACGGGACGGTCCCCCACCACTTCCCTTCGTTGTTTTCCTCAAACCCGTTTTAGATGGTGGAGATGGCTGAATAAAGATTCCTAAGTTGTCTAAGTGTTATTATGACCCTCGGGTGGGTCTTTAGGTGTGTTGGGTTGATTTTAGGAGTGTTTTAGGTGCTTAAAATTTTACTTTTTAGTGCAAAACCGAACTGAAAACTAATGTTATGAGTGTGCTTGCAAGATGTTAAAATGATAACCATAAACACATCAAAACATAAATGAAAGTTGCAAGATATATACCATTCATTTACTTAACCATTCCACATGTAAACTTGAAAGTTAAAGGTGAAACTAAAGAAAGAACAACTTGCTAGTTATAACAAAAAAGGTACTTGAAAAAGTAAAGCAATGAATGTGAATGCTTAGCCCATGAAGCAAGGTGACATGAATGAAAAACTCAAAAAGTAAATAAAACATTCACCATAGCATCACATTCATCATTTAGATATTCAACTTGCAAGATGAAAAGGGAAAGAACAGCTTGCCTTACGATAATGAGAAAGAAACTTCAAGATCTTAGATTACTCATCCATACATGTGTTAACCATTGAAATGAAAGAAGTGCTTGAAAAATAAAAACTTAACATGATAATGAGCAAGATCCTAAACCATGACTAGATCGCATGCCCTTAAGATTGTAAATAGCATAATGACTTATGAAAATGATGTGTTATGGCACTTAAGATAAATTTTAAACCATTTACCATGTAGAGCATAAGCATATGAAGTAAAATAATTTGAAGAATGGAAACTTAGATGTGATGACTATCTAGGATACTTTAAAACATTAGGCATATAGATCATCAAAATATAAGTTTTTTCTTAAGCCTCGCGATTTTGGGGATTACTCTCCCAAGGTGCAGGCACGTTAACTTATCAAAATAAAAACTCAAAAAAAAGAAAACCACTTACAATGGCCAAGGTGGAGGCAAGCCTACCATTTTTGGCCAAAGAGGGTTGTAAACAAATTAACCAATTATTATTATGAAAGGCCACACTACCTTGTCTTGTGGACAAGAGGGGCCAACAAATAAATCAAAATTAACTTGAAAGAAAAGACAAACTAGTCTAGCCCAACGATATTGGGGGGTTGGCTAGGCCAATCACACTCCCAAGGTGTAGGCAATGTATATTAGCTTACAATAGTACAAAAAAAATCAATGAAATAGAAAGAAAAACATGCAAATACAATATGAAAGGTAAGAAAATCGTTACCCAACCAAGGAGGGTTCTTGGAGAAGTCTTGAGGATGGATTTGGGCAGCGTTTCCCCTTGTTTCTGGTAAGAACCTGCAAAAACCAGCAAGCAAAAGCTTGCTGGAAATGCTGCAAAACACACACAAATGTCAAAAAAATTTCTGTTTTTACACAGAAATTTTTTACATGAAATCTCCAATTTAAGGTATATATTTTTGACCTATCTAAGAGGGTTAGAAAACTCAAATATAAAAGGAATGTATGCAGAAAATAATAGATTAAGAAAGCTAGGAGTGTGAGAAGGTTTTGAGGGTAGGCTCATTCTTGATGCTATCCCAACAATCCCTTTGAAGCAACCTGCAAAACTCAAAGAAAGATGTGAGGCATGGAAATAGATAGCAAAATTGAATAGACTAACAATATGAAATACTTCAAACCCTTAGCTATCCAACAAGCATAAACTAGAAAGAATACTCTTTGCTAATCTACTCTAGTAAAATACTTTACCAAATATCTACTCACAACTACACATAAAAACTTGAACAATGCAAAGTCACCTCATGTGTAAGAAAGCAACCAGAATACTCTTGGTGTTTTGAAAATCCTCCAAAGCTTTATTAATCAACTATGAGTGTGTTGGAGAAATACTTGCTCCAAAACTCTCAAGAGCAATGAGTGAGATGGCAAGATGGCAAGAGCAAGAAAGTGAGAGTGAGGTGAAATTTCAGCATAATAATAGTAGCTCAAAGAATGGTGAGTTGGGAGTGAGGAGAGGGATCTATTTATACTTGGAGAGGCAAACCTACCTCTCTTGGATCAATGCCAAGTGTCCACCACCAAGCATAAGAGTAGATCTCAAGGCTAGGGCACACCATCTAGGGTTTGAAAGCTAGATCTAGGGTGTATAAAAAGTAGGAGGTGTTGGGATCAAGCAAAGAAGTGTGGGAGACCTTGGGATTGATGCCAAGGAAGGTGAAAGGTCTCAAATAATTTTTAAAAAATCATTTGTGGAGTTTCTAGAAGAGGGGGGGCGTAACTCCTCTTGGAGGGGGCAAAAAAATGGTGAAAATGAAGAAATGGAGGGGAATTAATGAAAGAAAAGGAGTGGGATCATCCTAGGAGGTGATGTGGGGCTCAAAGGGAGTCATAACTCATGAGAGGGGGCCCCAAATAAGTCACAACAACTTCCACCAAGGAAAAACGTCACTTTCCCTAGGGGGCCATGATTTTTGAGTGTAGAAGGTAAGGGGTTAGAATAGGTTGGAAAAGGTTGGGAGGGTTAGGTAAAGTCTAATCTTGCTCTTTTCCACCTTCAAACTAACCCATTAACTCTTTTTTATAAAAATTACAAAAATGACTTAGTAATTAAAATGTTATTTTGACTGACTTTGACTCCGGGTGGACAAATGCATAGCAAACTTTGTTCGACTGAGCTGAAACTTGGTCTATGGGTGTAGGGGGTGCCATTCCATTTATTTTGAGTATAAATACCCCTATCAAAAACCCAAAGACCCAATTTTACAATATTTGCTCAAAAACATTTAATTAATTAAATAATTAAAATTCCAACCTTAGGAAAATTAATTAATTTTAATTAATTAAAAAAAACCTATCTAGACTCGACGAAATTCCGTGAAACTTTCTACAATGTCTAACATGGTCATTTACATCAATCCTAAACAATAGCTACCAAAGGATGAGACCATTAGAACGTCGTTCACCACTTTGGAGGAATTATTGCATGTGTGAGGGAAAAACTCATGGGAAATCAACCAGGCTAAAAAGCCCAGTTGACAACCTGAGGATAAAAAACCCTCGGTGAAAAGAACTCTCCCAATGAAAAAATCCCAAGGTACCTGACCTAACTATGATCCATGCAGACTTATTACATTATTAACCCACGCAGGGGTGCGAAAATTTCGTTTACAAAATTTTGTGCTGGAGCATAAAATGCCCAAGTAGAACCAATACTGTCTTCAACATACTTGCATCTGATGATGCATATCTTCATGGCACATGAGTTGACCCCCTAGCTGAATAGGCTGTCAATAGGGGCCATCCATAGTTCTCATGGCCGCAAGAATCTAGCACCGTGGTGAGTGTCGCGACTGGCGATTTGCTGAGGCAATCAACAACGCGATTGGTGTGTCCTGTTTTATACTTGATGTTGAGGTGGAATCGCGGCAAGTATGTGGAACACTTTTTATGGCGGTCATTCTTCAATTTTTCTTGTGTCTGCATGAACTTCAATGGCTTATGATCAGTGTGAATGACTGTCTCCATCCCAAGAATGTAATGTATCCACTGGAGGCAGGATTGCACAATGGAGTACATCTCTTTTTCGCAAGTAGGCTACTTACGGACAACATCAGATGATGTCTCACTATGATAGGTCATGGGGTGGTCGTGCTGAGTGAGAACGATGTCCACAACATAGTCTGAAGAATCTATCTCTATCTCAAAGGGCTGTTGCAGGCCTGGTAGTGAAAGTACTGGGGATGAGCACAAGCGCTGCTTCAAATCATCGAACATTTTTTGTTGGGACCGACCCCATGCAAATTTTTACTTACCACCACCTCTGGTTATTTGGCTAAGGGCCCATACAATATGGGAGAATCCCAACATGAACCTGCGGTAGAAATTGGCAAGGCCTAAGAAGCTCTGAAGCTTAGTGAGTGTGGTTGGGGCTGGCTAGTCATGGATGACTTGGATATTTGTCGGATCCACATGTACGCCATGCTGATCAATGATGTAGCCCAAGTAATGGACCCTGTCCATGCCGAAGGAGCATTTTTCCAAGTTGGCGTATAGCTTGTGCTGTCGCAGGGTGTGAAAAACCTGTTGAATATGTTGCAAGTGTTCGGCCCAAGTCTTGTTGTAAATGAGAATGTCATCAAGATACACCAATACAAAAGTATTGTTGAATGGTCATAGGATATCGTCCATCATCCTCATGAAATTGGTCGGAGCATTTGTCAAACCAAAGGGCACGACCAACCATTCAAAAAGGTCTTCCTTTGACTTGAAGGCGGTCTTCCATACATATATTTGTTATATCAGGACCTGGTGGTAGCCAAACTTCAGATCAATCTTACTGAAGTATTTGGCCCCCGTGATTTGATCAAGGAGGTTGTTGATTTGGGGAATCAGGTACCGGTTTCTAACTGTGATTTTATTCAGAGCCTGGTAATCAATGTACAGTCGTCAGGTTCCATATTTCTTCTGTACCAACATGATTGGACTCCCGCAAGGTGACGAGATGGGACGGATGTGCCCCTTGTGGAGCAGTTCTTGGATTTTCTGCTTGATCTCCTCATTCTCTAACAGAGAGCGCCAATAGACTAGCCCATTGGGCAGCAGTGCATCAGGGGTCAAATCGATGGGGTGCTTTACCTGGCAATGTAGAGGTACCCCAATAGGTGAGGAGAAGATATCTGAGTATTCTTCCACAACCTTATCTACTTTCTTTTGTTGTGTGGAGAGGTCGGTCGCAGAGACCCCAGATGTGGTTGTGATCTTTCACTTATTTTGAGAGAGAATCATGAAGAAGACAAACTTCCCCGTCTAAGAGATGACCTTCCTGCATTCCTTAGCAGAGATCAAGGAAATACCACTAGGTGGGACTGCCTCAGGTATCCTATACAATTTCCTATTCAAAGTAATAATAACACTACGAGGCCTAGACTCATATACAACATGATGTTTCCCTAAATAAGGTTGACCCAAAAGAACATCACAAACTTCGAGAGGAGCAACATCACACAATACCTCGTCTTTGAAGGGCTTGATGTCGTACGATAGTCGACATTGTTGGCTGATGCGGAGATCGGTTCCTTGGCGGAGCCATCCAATGGTGTAGGGTTGTGGGTGCGGCATTGTTGGAAGGGCCAGCCCCTTGATGACCTCTACTAAGATGAGGTTCTTCTGGCTACCACTATCAACTATGAAGTGCAGCAGGGTGCCTTTTACCCACATCTGTGAATGGAAGAGGTGCTCTCCTTCTTGTGGCTCGTCTGGTTCACCAGGCTAGAGCTTGGTGGTAAAAAAAATGGCACTGGGTTCCAAATCAATGATCCGTCTTCCCCTTTCTGGTTCTGTCTCAGAGTCAGAATCCGCATCTGATTCAGAGGCTTTCACTTCGGCCACCAATGACTTCTTTGAGCGACAATCAACAATGTTATGCCAAGGGCTCTTATGGAAGTCACACCACTTCCCGATATCTTTCTTTGTTTTTTCAGTGTCCTTCTTTGCTTGCAGCTTGGACTGGTTGTCTTGATACTTTCCATATTTTCTCTGTCCTTTGTTCTATGTATTGGGGCCACCCTTTCCTAGCTTTTGTTGTGCGGGGTTCCCAGGCCCAAATTGTCGCGTCTTTGTTTGAGTTTCTGCTCGATTTTGATGACATATCGGTAAGCCGCACTCTAGGATGATATGTCCAGAAATTCCATTTCAGTCTGGATGTATCTATGCAGAGCACTGTAATACTTGAGAACCATATGTATCTCTACATATTTGATACCCAGCTTGGTGCGCAAGGTATGGAAGATATTTTTGAAATCTGACACTGCTTGGTTTCTTTCTTGCCGTAGTGTGGTCCATTTAGTATACAAGTCGTCATAACTTCCGACAGGGTAGTATTGTTCTTTAATAACATCCCCGAAGGATTCCCAGGTGGTTGTGACTATAAACAATGAGGGCTCCTTTGTTTCCTTTTGCTCACAGAAAGTTTCCCACCAATCTTTGACATGGGAAATGACTTTGAGGATCGCAAAAGTAATCTTTTTTCTATTCAAAAATTTATGGACAAAAAAATACCCTTCTAGTAGATTCAACCACTTGTCTACAACATATGTGTCTATCTGACCTTCAAATATAGGAATATCGAAGTTTATTTATACCTTGAAGGGGGCAACGCCTCCGCTCGAAGAAGATGCGTTGCATGTTGGTATCCGTCGAAGGATTTGTGCGAAACTATCCATCATCTCGTTCCTTTGTTGCATGAAGGCTTCCTCAATCAACTGTTTGAAAGAACCTCCTGTCCCATCATCTTTTTTTTCTTCTGCCATGAGAGGTCGCTTGGGCATGCGAGAGATTTTTTCCTCAAGAGAAACAAGCTCAAGACCCAATTCTTTGTACTCCAACCTCATTGAGGACATGCATTAGGACGACAAGGAGCAGACCGCTCTGATACCACTGATCCAAATTTTATGAGCAGAATGAAATGAATACAGATTATTAATAGGTTCTTAACACATAATAACAGAGATACAATAAAACTGGTTTTCTATTCAATAATGAATTAAGCTAAAACTGTAAAATGCAGCGAAAACAAGCTTGCTGGAATGGTGGTGACTTATCTTTGAGAAGAGATGTGATGGTTGTGCTCATTCGCAAGAAGATGATTACAATGAGTATCTGAAGGCATTTTTACCATAAGCAGGAATGCCATAAATACTAGACATCCAAAAACCTAATCTTAGGAGATGAAGCGCCAAAAGTCATGTGGGTCCCGTTTGGATAAGTTAGTACATCAACTTCCCGGGGTCATAACGTTTGCATACGATTTCTGTTTTAGGCGTATGATAGCCCATTGGAAAGGTATCGTCAAGGAGATTCATTGTAGGCACATTATGAAAGGAAATTCCATATTCTAAACCCGTTTTCCCAAAAAAATCATTTAGGGCCTCAAAACGGCTACGGAAGTGAAAAATGCTAAAAATAGTAAATTACCAAAATTGCTAGAAAATTGTTTTGAGCCGGTTGAAAAATGTGGGTGGCCATTGATATCCACCTAGATCAGAAGGATGGAGGATGGAGAATGTGTACAGATTCTCGAGCCATGAACAAGATAACCATTAGGTAAAGATTTCCTTTACCAAGGATGGATGATTTGATGGATTGTTTGAGTAGAGAAAGCTATTTTTCCAAGATAGACTTGAAGAGTGGATATCATCAAATAAGAATAAGAGATGGAGATGAATGAAAAACAACATTCAAGACAAATGAAGGATTGTTTGAATGACTAGTCATGCCATTTGGGTTGACAAATGCACCGAGCACATTTATGAGATTGATGAATGAATTATTGAAAGACTTCATAGGGAAAATTGTCATAGTATATCTAGATGACATACTAATCTTCAGTAAGACAAAGGGAGAACACTTAAGACATTTAACATTAGTGATGGAAAAGTTACAACAAGAGAAGTTGTTGATAAATCTGAAGAATTTTTTTTTTATGAAGAAGGAACTCATATATTTGGGTTTCGTGATCTCTTCAAATGAATTGAAGATGGATTCGAAAAAGGTGAGATCAATCAAAGAATGGACATAGCCAAGCAACATATTTGAGGCAATAAGTTTTCATGGGTTAGCAAGATTTTATAGAAAGTTTATCAGAAATTCCAGTGGTATATGTGCACCCATGATGGACACTGTGAAGAAGAAACACAAGTCCTTTAGTTGGACAGAGGAAGTTGAAAAAGGTTTCAAAGTGTTGAAGGAGAAGATCACAAAACAACCAATTCCAATCTTGCCAAATTTTGGAAAAACATTTCAGGTGAGATGTGATGCGAGTGGATTAGCTATTGGAGCAGTCTTGAGTTAGGATAATAGGCCAGTTGCTTATTTTAGTGAGAAGTTGAATGACGCCAAGAAGAATTATTCCATGTATGACAAATAATTTTATGCAGTGATTCAAGCTTTGAAGAAGTGGAGACACTATCTAATTCCTAAAGAATTTGTCTTGTACAGTGATAACCAAGCTTTGCAGTTTATTACTAGGCAAGAAACGTTGAATCAAAAACATGCAAAATGGGTAGAATTTATGAAATTTTTTACTATTGTTATTAAACATATTGTTGGAATTGATAACAAAGTTGCAAATGCTTTGAGCAGGAGGAGTTTGATTGTACAGTAATTCCAAGTGGAGACCTTAGGGTTTCAACACCTCAAGGAGATGTATAAAGAAGACAGAGATTTTAAGGAAGCTTATGAGGCATGCAAGAATCCTTTGTTGGGAGACAAAAGCCCATGGACTGAATATTTGATCCAGGATGGATTATTGTTCAAGGGAATCCAATTGTGAATACCAAAATGATCAATGATAGATAATTTGCTGAAAGAGAAACACAACGAAGGTTTAGCTGAACATTTTGGTCACGATAAGAAATTTGCATAGCTGAGTAATTTGTATTATTGGTCGAGCATGAGGGAAGAGGTGAAAAAGTTTGTGAACAAATGCATAATTTGTCAGTATGCAAAAGGAATACAATAGAACTCTAGTTTGTATCAGCCATTACCAATTCCAGAAAGGTTGTGGGATGCAATCAGTATGGATTTTGTTTTGGGATTGCCTAGAACTAAAAAAGGTATTGATTCCATATTTGTTGTGATGGACAGATTTTCAAAAATGGAACATTTCATACCATGCCAAAAGACAAACGATGCTACACACATAGCCATTTTGTTTTTCAGAGAAGTAGTGAGACTACATGGATTGCCGAGGAGCATAGTCTCAGACAGGGACACCAAATTTGGAGGGCACTTTTGGAGGACTCTATTGAAGAGGTTGGGGATGATCTTGTCCTTTAGTTCATCATATCACCCTGAAACAGATGCATAGACCGAAGTACTAAGCATGAGTCTGGAAGACTTGTTGAGAAGTTTAGTCACTGAACAAGGTCGTCAATGGGATCAGATTTTGTCACAAGCAGAATTTGCATTCAACAATTCAGTGAATAGGAGCACAAGGAAAATTCCATTTGAAATTGTGTATGGTATACAACCAAGAGGGATTACAGAGCTGAGATATCTTAATCAAGATGAGTTCAGAGGTGCTGGAGCAGAGGATTTTGCAATAGAAATGCAAAAACTCTTTGACTGAGTCAGAGAACAGCTATAGAACATCAACCAGAAATACAAGAGTAGATTTGATCAAAAGAGGAGAGAAGTCCAATTCGAGGTTGGAGATGAAGTTTTTGCTCATTTGAGAAAATAAAGGTTTTCAAAGGGAACATATAACAAGTTGAATATGAAGAAGATAGGACCATGCAGGATTCTCAGAAAATTCGAAACCAATGCTTATGAAATTGAGTTTCCAGACAATGTTGGGATATTTCTGATATTCAATGTTGCAAACCTGTATCCTTACATGAGAGATGAGGCAGGAGAATCATTGTTGGACACACTGATTACACTGAGAGGGGGGGGGGGGCGTGAACAGTGTAGGGATATTTTTCCAAAAACTCCTTAGTTATCAATCACCATTAACTCATTACTCATTGTTTTCATTTCTAACCAGTTAAATGTCAACAAATATCAGCAACATATATCAACAATAAATCATCAACAAGTCATCACCACAAGGAACACAAAGAACACAAGATGTATGTATAATTTTCTTTTTATTACAGACAACAATCCTTGGGTTTTTTCAGCAACAACTGAATAGAGTACAACTCTACAAGAGCACCAGATCTATAATTCAAGACTCAACTTACACTCTCAACATCAACTGAGATGAGACAACAATCCTCAACAAATATCAATCTGTACCATAAACAAGTGCATCAATCATGCACCAAACTGTGCCAAACAACCTGTAATCAACCTGTACCATAAACAAGTGCATCCAACCATGCACCAAGTATATACCAATCATGTGTCAACTACTCATCAATATGTACCAACATCATCAACTATACACCTCATGTATGTGCCAACTCATCAACTGCTTGTCTCAACCATGACTAGTTTTGGATTAGTCAACAACCTTAACTTGAAATAATCATAACTTTGTATCTGTAATGAAAAAATATCTGAAACTGATACACAATGTTATTCATTGTGTTTTATGCAATTCCTATAGGTTTCACTACTTGTAACCTCTCAGAAAGGGATTTATATCAAAAATGGCATACCTTGTTGAATTCTGGCTTATTCTAGAGAGCGACTTTGTAGAGCGTGCTCTGCACAGAATATTTTTTGAATCGATCTGAAACTTTTAAACAACATACTACATACTGTAATCTAACCAAAAAAATTGGTCTCACTAAATTTGGATTTGTTATGAAGAAGTTATGACATTTTTACCCGAAACACCTGTTTTAGACTAGTTTCAAGACTAGCCACAAACCCTATTTTCCACGGAGTGTATCTCCAAAAATACAATGACCCACAAGATGATTGTTTTACCAAAGATACTTGGATATGTTTCCTCAATGGAATATCAATATCACGGTCTGAATCATTATAGGAAAAACATTATTACGAAAATGGTGAGATGACCTGTAAATAACATACCTTAGAAAGCATCATGAAAAGAATTTATCTTCCCTTGAATTCCGCCCCTCTTTTCTTCACCTTCCCTCTGAATTTTGGCTTGTATATCCTTTCTTTACCTCATTCACCTATAGATCTTCAATATGCTCAAGTTTTCCACACCAAAAATTCTCAAGAAGCTCTCACAAGAAGCTCTCCATCAATACTCCAAAAGATATTCTCACAAGAAGCTCTCCATTGATCCACAAAAAGGATGATCTACAAGAGACCATTGCTATCTTATTTGTAATTTCATCCTCTAAGTCACTTAACCCATTTCTAGGTCGCTTAACCTATTTTCCTTATTTTAGGGTTAACCACTTTCCATAAATAGAAAGTTCTCCAATACTTTATCATTTAAATATTCTTTCTTGATTTTGTCATCTTACTTTATCATTTTTTGATTTTGTCACTTCTCTTTATTATTTAAATAATCCGCGTTGACTTTGTCACTTTACTTTATCATTTAAATAATGATTTCTTCATTTAGGTCACTTAACCCATTTCTAGGTCACTTAACCTATTTTCCTCATTTTAGGGTTAACCACTTTCCATAATTAGAAAGTTCTCCATTACTTTATCATTTAAATATTCCTTCTTGATTTTGTCACCTCACTTAATCATTTAA
>ML806016.1:584166-614016 GCA_009831015.1 Picea engelmannii | reverse complement strand
AAGACAATAATGAGTCATCTATACATTTTTCCAACAATGCATCATATACCAATGAAACCACATCGATCCATCTTCATCATGTATCAATGACAACTCATTGATCCATCTTCATCATATCAATCAAAACTCGTTGATCCATCTTCATCTATGCATTCTCATCAAGGAAAATTCATATTACATTACATCAATCATCAATCAATCAATCCTTTGGAATCGATCAATCACTTGACATCAATCAATCAAACCATTGGTATCAATGACAACATGATCCAACAATCAAACAATCAGAAAGAAGTTCAGTGGGAAGAACAATTGCCCACAACAGAAAAACCTCAGATGGAGAAAATCATTGAACAACGAGATGGAAATAAGACCAGGAGAAAGACATCTCCTGAATATTTAGTGAAATGGAAAGATCATCCAATGGAAGATGCAAGTTGGGTCACAAAACCTGATATTTTGAAGCATGGAAAGACAGTGCAGGAGCTCATGGACAAGAGTCCATGAAAATTTTAACTAGAGGAGTATGAGGCAGGAGCATCACCTTCAAAGTCAAAATGTAAGCGTGGAGGAAAAGGAATGACATCTCAACAATGACATAATTTCAAATCAGAAATTAAATCGAGTTGTTGAGATATTTTGTAAACAACATTTTAAAAATGTAACTTGTTTGCAAAGTCGTGAAGGACTGTACGGGATTGCAGATATTGAGTGTTGACTCTTATCTGGCAATAAATGTTAGTTATTGTAATAGGACAAAGTAGGTAACCACTAAGAGTTTGATAGGATAGGTTGTAGATAGGATGAGAGAGCTCATGGAGCCAATCCTTAGATAGTTTTTCATTGTTTCATTGTAATAAAACAGACAGAATAGAGAGAAGGATATAGAGATCTGAGAGATCAATAGAACATAATCGCGTCGAATAAATACTATGTAATTTGTTTTCATGAAGGAATAGAACAAAAATAATTGTCCCAAATCCTTGGAATGTGTTCATTTAATGTGGGATTGAATGAAAGTGATAACTCTATGTGTATGGTTATTTTATTTTCTTTCATGTATGATAGTTCGAGAGGTTGATTGTGTGACTTCGTGATGAAATTGGATGAGTTTCAATTGTTTCTCTTCTGACATTTGTATGCAAGGTGTGCATCTCGAATGCAAGGAGTGTGTCGATTGAATCTCGGATTGACTCATAGAAGTTCAGAGAGAACAAAGGAAACTTAGACCAGGTGCAAGGTGTGAACAACGTCATGAAACGACTAAGCATCGAATAACCCGAACCAGAGGAACACCAGGTGGGTGAGAAGAATTTATTTTAAATAAATCCTTCGATTTGAGTTATTGAAATCTCAAGAAAGTAAGGTGTACGTGGGAAATCGAAATCCATTTAAGGACAAAGCTCAAAAGGAATAACACTTTCCAAAAGTGTGGATGAGATCCAAGAGTTAGAATTGTAGGAGGTGTTGGAGCCGCCTTGTTTTTTACCCGTCACAATTTTTCATTTTGGATACTTAAATTCTAAAGATGGCCCTTTGATTTNCCGAAGCTTTGAAAACTCGGCAACCTTGTCGCGTAAGCAGCGATGCTTTTTCTACTCTCAAAACAATTCCACTTTCGTAAGATTGTGCGCTCTCTTTGTTTTACTTCGGAATCTCGCAAGTCAGATGCTTTAACCCTTAAATTCACACGTCCCGAGTCACAAAATGGCGAAGTCGTTTCAAATTTCTTACTCAAGACAGTAACCAGGGTAAAGTCTTAACTCAGTGATTAGACGTCGTCGGGGCCTCGCTCTTCGGCATTCGCCAAGTTCGATTTTTTATTTCTACAGCTCCGAGAGCCAAGATCACGAGGTTCTTTCGGGCTAACCCTGGTCAAGGGTTAAAGGCAAAAAGGCTAACCACGGTTAAATTCTGTTCTCGGTGTTTCGCCACTTGACACTATCTTTTCGAAAGTTACGGCGCCTAAAACTCCGACTCACGAAGTCGCGATGTAATTATAGCATGATTAATTAATCACCTAATCCAAGTTTTCCTTCACCTTAATTAAGTTTTAATTATCGCCATCTTGCGATCTCGCGACTCGACATACTAGTTTCCAAAAAACTTGTCTTCAAATTTCCGAGTTGCGATATGGCGAATAAATGATTATTAAATTAATGATGCTCCAAATCGCGATTACTGTTAATTAAGACAAAATCGATCCTCGCGATCTCGTGAGTTGGGGACCCAAAATAATAAAAGAAAATACACAAAGTGGCGAACGACGAGGAATGGATTAACGTTGGTAAGATTTGATGATTTAAGATAAGGCAGGATATGTCCCGTGCCCCTAGGCCTGCATGTTTCCCGAAGTAGCCATCTCTCTCCCTACTCCAACTGATTGTCAAAACGCCAAAAATTGATGACATTAATGGAGAATTAGGGTGAATCCATGAATATAAGATCGGATTTTACGCAATGAATTTGTTTCTAATTACGATTTGACAGGATTATTTCGAAAAGTACCGAATTTTCAAATATATATGGGAGTTTCATTTTATCATAATGAAAGCATTTTCATAAGCACGCAGAGCTCGTCATTTTCCGAGTGAACTAATTTCTGCATGTATACACAGTTTTATCGTAGAAGGCCGAAAACGAAAGCTTCAGCTATGGCTCCACGGAAAGCAGCAAAGGCAAATGTCGAGGTTGCAGGGCAAGGCTCGGATAATATCTCCGACACTTCGCCCCGGAGTGTCGACTCAGTCCCTAGCTGGTCATTTGTTTCAGATATTCTGCAATCTGAGTTGGTGAATTATTCTGACTCCGACGACAATGAAAAGGACGACCTGAACACTAAATACAAGATAGTGGTTCAATATGGAATGCACAAGGTAGCAACCAGACCACGGTTGCTTCCATATTATGATATGATCTGATGGGCATTGGATCACATAGACCTACCCACCATAACTATCATGAACGACCAGCGGGTCACGGTCGGGACTTTTAGACCAGAGCACATCCAAACCATGTATAAGCTCCCGACGACAGCTGAATACACGTATGGTGTTGAATTCCTGGAGGGATTCAAAGAGAAGGAGTGCACTCAATATGACAGAACCATGCTCGGTTTGATAAAGGATTGGGTTTCACGCTCCGCGAAATTCAGGGCAAATGACTAGAGCATTTATTCAATCGCTTCACTGGAGCCACAGTATAAGTATGTGGCAATGATGACATGCCAACTATTCGGAAGAGAGGACACATCGCATTTCTACATTGCGTGGGTGCCTCTCATGTTTTGGGTTGCAGAAGGTTGATCGTTTAATTGGGGAAAGATACTCTTGGACAGTTTGGCCAATTGGGTCACAGAGTATCGGGAGCAGAAGGCATGTGGGAAACCATCCTCATTTTTCATGTCTTCTTATATTATGGACGCGGTATATTCCATGACACCTTTCCCTTTGATGAGCTGGGCTTGGAATCTAGTCCAAGAAAAACCTATACATGAGTATCACGACAAACTGTGGGAGAATAAAGCGTACAAATTCATTTACGAAATTTTCAACTGGGTGATGGTGCCCCTGCACATCGCCATTTTTGGTCACCCGCCACCTCGTATCTCGGACAACATTGCTGCAAATCTGAGTGGTATAGCAGACTGGTACATCGAGGTAGAATTCTCCTATTTCAGAGTGTTCGGAGTTGTTGTTCCCCCGCTTGCGCTACCACTGTTCATCCCCGACAAGCTAGCTTGTCGCGAGATCACCCGACAAATAGTGATTGGCGGGGTGAGTAAAGAACTCAAAGCATCTTCAAAGAAGTTGTGGCCGTTTTTTCCCGTTCGGCTAAATTCTTATTCTTTGTTGGATTTCGGGCATGCCAAAGCTGAGGCTGCAGCCCTGGAAGACCTGAGTTTGGTTTCTATCGAGTATAAAAAACATGATCCTCATAAAATTGTGAGCAACCATTTAGCTAATTGTGGGTTAAAGAGGTTTGAACACGAGTTTTCACCCCCGGAAGACATTTTTTGAGGGGTGAGGTCTTATGAGGATGTGCTAGCTCGGATCCAATCTCTAGCACCCGAAGACACAGCCTCTGTATTGAAATTTCAGGAACACGGACGAAGTTGTCTTCCCCCTGTGTTGCGAGGAGAGAGCCCGGGTGTTTCTGAAACAAGACCGAAGGATGCTGAAGGCCCCAAAGATGCATCTCCTGGCTTGGGAGAAAGCCAGGATGAGGGGAAGCAAACGAAGAATCCGAAAGCTGAGACAAAGACCCCTGAACCTCCGAAGAAGCAGGACCCAGTCGTCACCCCAGGAAAGGCAGTGAAACAAATCGAGGAACCCATCACTTCTGTCACCCCCTTGCAGTCGATGCAAGGGAATATAGAAGAAGGATGGATTTTCAATGAGGAACTGAGGCCTGTCAGAGCAGAAGAACTTCCTCCAAACGAGTTCTTCTTTGACAAAAAGAGAAAAGCGGTGGTGAAAAGGGAATTCTACCAGGAGGGAGAATCGACCACTAAAAAGTTCAAGGTCATGACCGATGGAAAAAACAAAAAGAATGAACAATTCGCCACGGAGATCACGGGAACGCTAGGAGCGTATGCATCGACGAATCAATTTTCGATCGGATTGTTGAAGAACCAGCTCAAAAGAAAAAATCGCCTGATCAAGACTCTCGAAGCCAGAGTAGCTTCAGCCACAGAAAACGCTAAAGGTCAGGTGAGCGGGGAGATAGAACTAGCCCGACTGGCTGATAGAAATGAAATAGAAGTGCTCAAAGCCAAGCTGGAGCAAGCACACCTAGTGATCCAAGATGGTCGGATACAGGCGGGTCAACAAAGGACTATGATCACAAAGCTGCAGGCTCAGGTAGAGATCGCTGAAAGAAGGGTGATTGATGTCAAGGGGTTTAAATCTTGAGCGATCGAGATTCAGAGCAGGATATCTTTCGCACAACAGAGTTTGTTGGCCAAAGTGGGAGTGATTCGATAGGATTGCCTGTTGATGCATCGAGTGTCTGAGAACCTGACTGTCAGAGAAAGGGATGCAGAAGCGGCTCGGGTCGCCTTCCAGGAGGCGGTGATAGCCACGAACAATAGAGTTTCGGCAGGTTCTCCCGGATTCGCTCTCCTAGAACAAATGAGAGGTAACATTCTGTTGAAGGATTGGGAGCATAACATTGCCCTGGGAAAGGAACAGGCTCAAAAAGTGACCAACTCGTTAGAAGAAGCTTTCAATTCTATAGATGGTGAGTTGTTGGGTATGGACAGTGGAGACGATGAATAAACTTTAATGTAAATAAATGTAGAACAAATCTTGCTCGATCTAAAAGAGAAGGATGAGAGAGATTTGACCGATATCTCTCAGATAGATAGCGTGGACATGGCCCGGGTTGACAGGCACCTAATCCAGCCCAGCACGCAACTAAGTGCCCTTGATATCATTGATGCACAAATGGGGGACAAGCTGCAACAGTTAGCCTGAGAATGTTACTTTGCCGAGGCCAGCTGTCAAGCGGAACCTTCACGGCTTGTATCCCAACTCGTGGAAAGATGCATCACCTGCACCGAGTCTGCACGAAGACGAACACCTGGCGACAAGTGAAGATAGATTAGGGGAGATGGAGCGATTGCTCTCTCCTCTGTCATAACTGAAATTTTTGCGACTATTGAGATTCTGCCTGCTTTGTAGAAATTGTATAAATATACCCCAGAGAGAAATAAATAGGGTTGAACCCTTTTTGAGATTTTGCAATAGAGTTTTTTCATTGATATTTAATACAAGCAGATCTGAGATTCTCAATTCCGTCACTTCTGTATCATGAGTTTGCTTTCTTGTTCCTCATTTTTCATTTTTAATTCATATTCGTAATTGATGTGCTTCGTTATACTTTAGTACTACCACTACTATAATGAATAAATTTGGGATTTTCTGTAATTGTTTATTTCCTTTCCTCTGCACCAGCTATCAGCTGTGTAAGACCAATTTGCAGTTTCGGAATTCTACATGTATTTTTAGCTACATCAGTTATTTTCTTAAATATTTTCTTCTTCCATTTTCTTCGTGAGATTTTCCCCTGGCAGGAACCTGACACTGTAAATGGCTTAATGTTTTTCTCCCATCTTTCCCTTTTGATTAAGATATGATACAGTTACGGGAATGAGCCTTAGATTTGCACACATAGTTAATACCACAACCGTGAATTCTCTTCTATAAAACCAAACTGAGACAACACTCTTTTTTTTCTTAACAGTTCTTTACCAGTACTGTTCCCCCCATGACAGTTCCTACACCAACTCAACCTAATTTTGAACCTGGATTATTAAACCAAACACAAATCGCCTTAAACCTCTTCAACACTATGCTTAAAAAAACCACTAACCGGGCCAAGCTTGAACAATCATGGGCAACCATTGAACATGACATAACTATTCAGGAGCAGTTCGAAGCCAGACAACCTCAACGAAGAAATATCCCTTAGACTCTTTCTCCGAAGGTTGACATTCTCCCTTATCCTTATCCTAACCACTTTCAGATGCCTTGACACTGTACTTTTGAGCCTTAAGTATAGACTCAGGAACAACATCTTTCTGGCGCCGTTGTCGGGGACCGAAGTTACGAAATCTTTTTCCCTGGGAAAACGACAAATTGTTTTTCATTGAAAGTGTTACCCTTTGATGGTGAACAAAGAGTACACACCTTTTAATGCTTTTTTATCTTTCACTTGGCGACTCCACGAAAAAATAAACTGGCATTCACTCAAAGGAATACCAGACAGAACCCAGCTGATGAGTTGATTATGCCAATTACCGATCCTGAAAAAATTCTGAAAGCAAGAGGCTCTTTCAAGCCTACTGCTTCTGTTTACCAACCTGCAAACCCATCACCGAAGGCCAAGAGTCCTTCCGAACCCTCGACCTCGCTCAATCCTTACTTTGATGCTAAACATTCAACGCACTGTACCAAAATCGAAAGTGAGATTCATCCAACAACCCCCTTGATACAGAGGGGAGAGGGCCCTTTTGAAGGTTCGTCGATTTTTAAAAGACCATCTTATCTTCAGTTAAATTTCCCGACTTCTCCAAATCCTGAAGAGTGTGTTACACACTTATTTCTCACACCCGTAGGTTTTCCCGATTCAGTCTCTTGCAAGTCTGAGGAACCAACTCCTCACGTTCCTTATCCTTCCTCATCAGAGTCTCCTCTTAGCGAAGAGAATATAAAACCCCTTTTATTTTTCGAAAACCCCTTTTATAACTTTCCACAAACAACGATGGCAGCCGCCGGAGGAGGAGGTGGAGGATTTATAGGAGGAGGAGGAGGGTTTGGAGAAGGTGGAGGGGGTGTCCCTATAGGAGGAGGTGGAGAAGGAGTCCCCCAAGGAGGAGGTGGAGGTCAAGGACCTCCCCCCCCTCCCAGATTTTTTGGGAAAGTCGCAGCCCGATACGCCCCTTTGGTGTTTTCTGTCCCCTTACATGACCTTCCAGAAAACTACATAAAGAATTTACCGAGATTCACCGGGGAGGGAGATCTAACCGCCGCTGAACATATTAACTTCTTTGACCAATTCGCAGATATCTTCGGCATCGAGCATGAGGATGTATATTCAAGACTCCTTGTCCAAACTTTTGAGGGTCAGGTCCGAGACTAGTTTCGGAGCTTTCCCGCAGCCTCTATCCCTTCATATGATGCCTTAGAAGACGCTTTCCTCAGACAATGGGGCGAGCGAAAATATCATCTCTATTATCTAACCGAATTTGGGGCTTTGAAGAAAAATAACTCATAATCAGTCGTAGAATTCATCCAGAGGTTTAATAAACTATACAACAAAATCCTAGTTGAAGTCAAACCATCTCCACCCGCGGCCAAAGTGACCTTCGCTGGAGCTTTCGAGCTAGATTTCGTGCTACTTTTACAAGAACGAAGGGGAGCCACCTTAAACCGCATGCAAGATGATGCGGTTGAGATAGAATCTAACATGATGGCTTCGGGTAACCTTAAGACTAGGGTAGAGACTGGAAACTGAGAGCCCAAGTGTTTTAGAGAACAAGCAGGCCCTTCAGGGTCCAATAGAGCCTCCGACGATAGGGTGGACGATATGGCTAGGGTGATCAAAGAGTTGTCAAACAAAATAACCCAAATGGAACTTGAACAGGCCAAGTCTAACTCTTACCCCAAAAAGGATTTCAGAAAAAATAAAAACCCTCCAAATCAACTGAGGCCAATAAAAAAGGAGGATCAAAGAATACAAGCTCCCTTGAAAAATGAAAATTTTATAGGAGCTAACTATTTGCAAGACTTCGAGGATTCAGATAATGATGTTGCGAACTTCGTTGATGACTGTAGTCAACCATATCTGACTCGCAAAGACTACAAAAAGTCTCTAGATGTGTCGGAGACGCAAGATGAGAGTGAAGAGAGTGATCACACTGAGAACCATGAATCCCAACCAGAAATTGAGACAATGATAGCTGAGTTTCAACCTAGATACAACCTGAGATCTAAAAATAAACCTGCCTCAACTTTTGAACCTAGCAAAATCCTTCAGAGGGGTCAAGCTTACAAGCCTCCTTCGAACGAGACCCCACCACCCAACAACAAAATGAGAAGAGTGAGCACTCAGGAGTCCGAGGTAGGAAAAGTTGGAACTCAAACACAACCCATTGAACCCGTAAACAAAGATACTTCTCCAACTAAGACCATGAATGATAAATCTGTCCAGACGAATAAGTCAGAAAGAAAGAATTCGAAAGTCTCAACTGGACAAACAGAAAAAGTAAACAGAGCTTTTAATTTTGAAAGTGAGTTAAGCAAAATTAAGATACCAAGCCCTTTGGTGGAATTAGCGAAAAACTCTGTTTATCGCAAACAAATTACCAAAATGATAGGTGTCTCCGAACTAGAAATCCACTCTGATGTTATAAACTTGGAAGATGATAGAACTAATATCACTTTCGGTCCCCACTTCGAAGGGTCCAAAGACAACATCGCTCCCTTCTATATCACTTTGAATATACATGATCAGTTGTTACACAAGTGTATGTCAGACGTTGGGGCTTCCCATAATGTTATGCCCAAAATTATAATGGAGAAGCTGGGTCTCCAGATCACATGACCTTATGGAAATCTGTATTCTTTTGATTCAAGGAAGGTTAAATGCATGGGGATGATAAAGGATCTGGTAGTTACCCTAGCACAGGTCCCTGTTAAAAGTATTATGATGGATGTGGTTATCGTCGATATCCCCCCTAAGTACGATATGTTGTTATCTAGGTCATGGGGGGCCAAGTTGGGAGGTTCCCTTCAGTTAGACATGTCTTATGCCACAATCCCTATGTTCAGGGGTCATTTCACTCATTTATACAGAGAGACAAGATTAGCATACACAGTCAGTGACCCTCAAAACCCGCACAACTTCCCCATTTACATCGTAGACCAATATCTGGGAAACTGCATTTTGTCTTTTGATGATGGTATGGATGGTTGCCTGGGATAAATCGATGCAAAGAAAGAAGAGTTAATCCCCTTGACAGAAGAGCTGTGTAATACTGGTGTATGGAAAATGTATTTCGATGGTGCTTCGTCTTCTGAAGGAGCTGGTGCTGGGGTACTTTTGGTAGCACCTGAAGGTAAGTTCATTGTTCCTTTATCCTATCGTTTGTAGTGGGACATAGATTACACCAATAACGTATGCGAGTATGAAGCATTGATCTTAGGATTAGAGGCTGCCAAGAAATTAAATATAAATAACTTGGAGGTATACGGTGACGCGGAATTGATAGTAAGACAAGTAAACCGACAGTACCTAGCCAGGCACCCCAGACTAAGAGCATATAGAAATTGTACTTGGGATCTCATCGAAATTTTTTTCTCATCTGTAAATATCCATTTTATCCCTCGCACAGAGAATCTGCATGCCGACGCATTGGCAAAGGTTGCTTCAACCTTTTCTCCTCCCACGACCTTCAAACTGAAATATCATATCGAAATCAGATACAAGCCTTCCATACCAGACAATATCTGACACTGGAAAGTCTTCGAAGATGATGAACAAATTAAGAAGTTCCTTACTGCAGTAGGTGACTTTTCAGAAACTCACGCTGACCAAGAAAACCAGAATGATTCCATGTGGATCATGCAAGAAGGAGAGGAACCTGAAGTTTTTTGAGAAAAAATTGCAGATCATCGTATGCTGGTCCTTAAAAGCAATCAGATTCCCAAGGGATTGATTCCTTTGGAAAGACTTTTTTATCAGAATGATGTACCTGTAAAGGCCACTTTGCAGCCCCAGCCAGAAGAGGTGGAGGACTGTGATATAGGGACCGAAAAAGAACCTCGAATGGTAAAACTATCGAAATTCCTCCCTCCCAAAACAAAGGTGAAGTACCAAGACTTGCTCAGGAAATACAAAGATGTTTTCACCTGGTCCTATGATGAATTGAAAACATATGACACTTCCATTATTGATCACAAGATACCTTTGAAGCCCGGGGTCAAACCGTTTAGGCAAAAGCTTAGGCAAATTAATCCCATTCTGTTACCCGTGATAGAAAAGGAAGTCAAAAAACTCTTGGACACAAAGATAATTGTACCTTTGAGATACTCGGACTGGGTAGCTAACCTAGTTGCAGTCAGAAAAAAGAACGGGGAAATCAAACTATGTGTGGATTTACAAAACCTAAACAAGTCATCTCTCAAAGATAATTACCCACTGCCCAAGATGGACCACATTTTAGAAAAGGTTGTTGGATATAATCGAATGTCAATGATAGACGGTTTCACTGGTTATAATCAGATCGCTATGAATGAACAGGACAGGGAAAAAACTGCATTCACCACACCCTGGGGTACTTTCATGTATGACAAAATGCCGTTTGGTTTGATGAATGCAGGGGACACTTTCCGGCGAGCTATGGACATCGTTTTCGTGGGAGAAAGGGACAAGTTCATAGTCATTTATCTTGATGATCTGACTATTTTTTCTAAACCTGACGAGGAACATTTGATGCATCTTAGACAGACATTCGAAAAGTGTCGCAGGTTTGGTCTATCCCTGAATCCAAAGAAATCTCATTTCGCTATGCGGGAAGGTAAGCTTCTAGGCCATGTCGTATCTAAGGAAGGAATCAGAATTGATCCTAAGAGGATTGAAGCGATAGATACTATCACTATCCCGATAAATATAAAAAAAATTCAATCATTCTTAGGTAAGATAAATTTTCTACGAAGGTTCATTCCCAATTTCACTGAGATTGTCAAATTGATTACAGGAATGTTGAAGAAGAACAGTGGGGTAAACTGGACCCCCAAGGCCAGGGCATCTTTCGCGCACATTAAAAAATTTATAAGCGAGGTGCCTGTACTAGCAAGTCCGGATTATCTGAAGGATTTCCTCATCTTCTCTTTTGCTTCTGAACATACCATCGCCGCGGTACTCTTGCAAAAAAATGAAGAGGGGTTTGAACAGCCGATAGCATTTTTCAGCAAAAGCCTCAGAGATGCAGAACTGAAATATAACATAATGGAAAAACAAGCATACACAATGGTTAAAGCATTGAAAGCGTTCAGAACCTATGTGCTGCATTCAAAAATAATCGCGTATGTACCCACCAGTTCTGTAAAGGACATATTGGTACAGCTGGACAGTGACGGAAAAAGAGGGCGATGGCTCACTAAAATACAAGAATTCGATTTGGAAGTCAAGCCGACTAAATTGATAAAGGGGCAGGGTATTGCCAAACTCTTGGCCAAGTCGAATCTTAGAGCCCTTGATACTAATTGCCTCCAAGAAGAAGACAGAGACACCCACCTGCACGAGTCGGATGACCGGACAGATCCAAGAAAGATTGAAGAAAAGTTCATATCGTCAGGCTGGTATAAAGACATCGTGTTCTACTTGTTGAACCTGAAATTCCCTGATGGACTATCATCAGCCAAATGCAGAACTTTAAAACTCCACGCTGTAAAATATTGCATCGCCGAAAACCATCTATACTGGAAGGATCCACTCGGGTTCCTACTAGTCTGTTTGGTCGAGTCGTACACTCCTCGGGTCATAGAGGAATTTCATGAAGGAATCTGTGGAGGACACCACGCATGAAGAGCCACGGCCTACAAGATCTTGAGAGCAGGCTACTATTGGCCGAAACTATTTTCAGACGTAAATGCCAAAGTACGCGCGTGCGACCCTTGTCAAATATTCACCGGGAAACAGAAACTCCCTGCACTACCACTCGTTCCAGTCAAAATTGAAGCTCCATTTCAACAATGGGGTCTGGACTTCATAGGTGAGATCAATCCTCATACCAGTGCTCAGCATAGGTGGATCTTGACAGCCACGGATTATTTTACCAAGTGGGTGGAAGCCATTCCAACCAAGAAGGCAACAGACTCGGTGGTGATCAATTTCTTGGAGGAAAATATTTTGTCAAGATTCGGTTGTCCCCGAAAGATAGTTACTGACAACGCCCAAGCATTCAATTCTATGGATATGATCAGTTTTTGTCAGAAATACAACATCATTCTCGGACATTCCACTGCATACTACCCCCAAGGGAATGGATTGGCCGAGTCGTCAAATAAGAGCCTAGTAAACATTATCAAGAAGGTATTGGATGAGAACAAGAGGTCTTCGCATGTACATCTGAAATACGCATTGTGGGCAAACCGCATAAGCACAAAAAGAGCTATCAGCATTTCACCTTTTCAAATGGTCTATGGGACAGATGTCATTATGCCCATAAACCTGGCGCTACCAGTAATGAAGCTGTGGCAAGACCAAAACGAAGAACCCAATCCTGTGACCAGGAGAATAAATCAATTGATTGAGGTCCAACAGCAGAGAACCGAGGTTGAAGAAAAGATGCAGTGTTACCAAGATGACATGAAAGCACTATTCGATCGAAAAGAGAAGGATCGATAATTCTCTCCAGGTGATTTGGTACTAAGATGGGATGCGAGAAGGGAAGACGCTGCGAAGCATGGTAAATTTGACCACCTCTAGTACGGACCATTCAGGGTCTCGGCTCCAGAAGGGAAAAATTCCTTCCTGTTGGAGAACAGCAACGGAGAAGTCCGCAGCGCCCCTGTCAACGGGCGATATCTAAAACATTACATGACATAAGAGTTTCCAAAAAAAAAAAAAAATGTTTGTATATATGTGCATTTTTATGTTCCTTTAGACTTTCTGTTTTCTTCTGTTCATAATTTTTAGACATATTTTGAATAAAGTTCGCATTTGCTTTTTGCAGGATTCCAGCCGCTTACGAACTAGTAGGAGGAGTAATTCGCAAAGCAGTACCAGAAATAAATCAACATGAAACAGGTGATACCCAAAAAAGTAGTTTCTTAGTGCACAAAGAGATTGAAAAGAAAGGTAAAGGTGGGTTTTCGCAATACACATGTTGTCAAAGACTGTCAAAATTAAATCAAGGTAACATCGTTCAAATTGCAATAACGGATAAATTGTTAAATAATAGGATTATTGCTTGGCTTGGTAACATTTGATTTAAATTGGTTTGAATGATACACTAAAACTAAGAAAAGTCAGTCGAAAGTAACAATCCCCAAAGACATCCACAAGAGCCAGTCTCGAACTGTTTTCGACCTTCTACTTTTTTATCAATGAATCACTGCCTTGTATCCTGCCTGTTTTCAGATCTAACTTTTGACAAAGATGCCATATTTTCATTTCATTACGAAGGAATAAAAGTTTTCATTTTTAGCCTCCTGAGTCTCGAAACAAATTGTAAAAGGAAAACGGGTCTCCACAACTACTTGATCCCCTGCTAAGCGAAGGAACGTTTAGAGCGATCCTAACTTTCCTATATTTTTCAATAGCTTTGGAAGAATCAAAGCTTGCTCAAACAGGATGCCCCTTAAATAATTATTTTCCCTTGTCTCCCTAAGAACAAAGGTGTTGTGAGGGTCAAGGGAATATTGATACTGAGTAATCAAAGTAAGTTGACAGACCTCTGATACAAAATATTACATAGATATCAGCCCTGATAGAAACTGATTGCCCCCATCTTCACGCTCAAAAAATTCAATTATAAGACGGGTGGTGAAAAGAAATTCAGAAATGATTTCCCCCACCTAGTCCAAAAAGACGATGAAAGGAAATTCAGAAATGATTGCCCTCATCTTAGCATTTAAATGCATAAATAATTTCCGAAGTGGTGAAAGGAAATTCAGTAAAAGGGGCCAGATAACTTCACTGGGGTACTGAACAGGCTCGCTGGCAGTGAAGAAACGTCTGAGATATCTGTAAGGATATTATACATGAACATCACTCTACTCTGGTAACCAATACTTCCTAAAAACCTGATCCACATCCCAAATTCGGATGGGACTTCCCCGATAAAAAAAAAAAAATAATATATATATAATCTCATTATTTTGATGCAAGCCGAGAGACACAAGAGCCGTTGAGTCACCTAGGGTCGTTTCGACTGTCTTAAAACATCCCCCAAGTTAGTAGTGGGAAAGGGAAAATTGTGAAAGGGACTACAGGTGTGTTTGGAAAGAGTATCTGATTTCGAAAAAACTTCTCGAGGTAAAAAACGAAGTCTTTTCCCCTTTTCGATCCTTCTTCCTTGAAATTTCTCCACTTGTTTGAGCTTATGACTCCATTTACCCAATCTTGGCACGTGGTCTACTGTTCTTCCCGCCTCACAGGAAGGCGGGATCCCTAGTTGGAGCCTATGTTGGAGCCGCCTTATTTTTTACCCATCACAATTTTTCATTTTGGATACTTAAATTCTAAAGATGGACCTTTGATTTTTCCCCCCCGAAGCTTTGAAAACTCGGCAACCTTGTCACATAAGCAGCGATGCTTTTTCTACTCTCAAAAAAATTCCACTTTCGTAAGATTGTGCGCTCTCTTTGTTTTACTTCGAAATCTCACAAGTCGGATGCTTTAACCCTTGAATTCACACGTCCCGAGTCACGAAACGGCGAATTCATTTCAAAGTTCTTACTCAAGACAATAACCAGGGTAAAATCTTAGCTCAGTGATTAGACGTCATCAGGGCCTCGCTCTTCGGCGTTCGCCAATTTCGATTTTTTATTTCTACAGCTCCGAGAGCCGAGATCACGAGGTTCTTTGGGGCTAACCCTGGTCAAGGGTTAAATAAAAAAAGGCTAACCACGGTTAAATTCTGTTCTCAGCGTTTCGCCACTCGACACTATCTTTTCGAAAGTTACGGCGCCTAAAACTCTGACTCACGAAGTCGCGACGTAATTATAGCATGATTAATTAATCGCCTAATCCAAGTTTTCCTTCACCTTAATTAAGTTTTAATTATCGCCATCTCGCGATCTCGCGACTCGGCATACTAGTTTCCAAAAAACTTGTCTTCAAATTTCCGAGTTGCGATATGGCGAATAAATGATTATTAAATTAATGATGCTCCAAATCGCGATTACTGTTAATTAAGCCAAAATCGGTCCTCACGATCTCGTGAGTTGGGGACCCAAAATAATAAAAGAAAATACACAAAGTGGCGAACGACGAGGAATGGATTAACGTTGGTAAGATTTGATGATTTAAGATAAGGCAGGATATGTCCCGTGCCTCGAGGCCTGCACATTTCCCAAAGTAGCCATCTCTCTCCCTACTCTGACTGACTGTCAAACCGCCAAACATTGATGACATTAATGGATAATTAGGGTGAATCCACGAATATAAGATCGGATTTTATGCAATAAATTTGTTTCTAATTACGATTTGACAGGCTTATTTCGAAAAGTATCGAATTTTCAAATATATATGGGAGTTTCATTTTATCATAATGAAAGCATTTTCATAAGCACGCAAAGCTCGTCATTTTTCGAGTGAACTAATTTCTGCATGTATACGTAGTTTTATCGCAGAAGGGCAAAAACGCAAGCTTCAACTATGGCTCCATGGAAAGAAACAAAGGAAAATGTCGAGGTTGCAGGGCAAGGCTCGGATAATATCTCTGACACTTCGCCCCGGAGTGTCGACTCAGTCCCTAGCTAGTCATTTGTTTCAGATATTCTGCAATCTGAGTTGGTGAATTATTCTGACTCCGACGACAATGAAAAGGACGACCTGAACACTAAATACAAGATAGTGGTTCAATTTGGAATGCACAAGGTCGCAACCAGACCATGGTTGCTTCCATATTATGATATGATCCGATGGGAATTAGATCACATAGACCTACCCACCAGAACTATCATGAACGACCAGCGGGTCACGGTCGGGACTTTTAGACTGGAGCACATCCAAACCATGTATAAGCTCCCGACAACAGCTGAATACATGTATGGTGTTGAATTCCTAGAGGGATTAAAAGAGAAGGAGTGCACTCAATATGACAGAACCATGCCCAGTTTGATAAAGGATTGGGTTTCGCGCTCCACGAAATTTAGGGCAAATGACCAGGGCGTTTATTCAATCGCTTCGCTGGAGCCACAATATAAGTATGTGGCAATGATGACATGTCAACTATTCAGAAGAGAGGACACATCGCATTTCTACATTGCGTGGGTGCCTCTCATGTTTCGGGTTGCAGAAGGTTGCTCGTTTAATTGGGCAAAGATACTCTCAGACAGTTTGGCCAACCGGGTCACAGAGTATCGGGAGCAGAAGGCAAGCGGGAAACCGTCCTCATTTTTCATGTCTTCTTATATTATGGACGCGGTATGTTCCATGACACCTTTCCCTTTGATGAGCTGGGCTTGGAATCTAGTCCAAGAAAAACCTATACATGAGTATCACGACAAACTATGGGAGAATAAAGCAGACAAATTCATTTACGAAATTTTCAAGTGGGTGATGGTGCCCCTGCACATTGCCATTTTTGGTCACCCGCCACCTCGTATCTCAGACAGCATTGCTGCAAATCTGAGTGGTATAGAAGACTGGTACGTCGAGGCAGAATTCTCCTATTTCAGAGTGTTCAGAGTTGTTGTTCCCCCACTTGCGCTACCACTGTTCATCCCCGACAAGCTAGCTTGTCGCGAGATCGCCCGACAAACAGTGATTGGCGAGGTGAGTAAAGAACTCAAAGCATCTTCAAAGAAGTTGTGGCCGTTTTTTCCCGTTCGGCTAAATTCTTATTCTTTGTTGGATTTCGGGCATGCCAAAGCTGAGGCTGCAGCCCTGGAAGACCTGAGTTTGGTTTCCATCGAGTATAAAAAAAAATGATCCTCAGAAAATTGTGAGCAACCATTTAGCTAATTGTGGGTTAAAGAGGTTTGAACACGAGTTTTCACCCCCGGATGACATTTTTCAAGGGGCAAGGTCTTATGAGGAAGTGCTAGCTCGGATCCAATCTCTAGCACCCGAAGACACAGCCTCTGTATTGAAATTTCAAGAACACATACGAAGTTGTCTTCCCCCTATGTTGCGAAGAGAGAGCCCAGGCGTTTCTGAGACGGGACCGAAGGATGCTGAAGGCCCCAAAGATGCATCTCCTGGCTCGGGAGAAAGCCAGGACGAGGGGAAGCAAACGAAGAATCTAGAAGCTGAGACGAAGACCCCTGAAAATATGAAGAAGCAGGACCCGGTCGTCACCCCAGGAAAGGCAGCGAAACAAATCGAGGAACCCATCACTTCTGTCACCCCCTTGCAGTCGACGCAAGAGAATATAGAAGAAGGATGGATTTTCAATGAGGAACTGAGGCTTGTCAGAGCAGAAGAACTTCCTCCAAACGAGTTCTTCTTTGACAAAAAGAGAAAAGCGGTGGTGAAAATGGAATTCTACCAGGAGGGAGAATCGACCGCTAAAAAGTTCAAGGTCATGACCGATGGAAAAACAAAAAGAATGAACAATTCGCCATGGATATCACAGGAACACTAGGAGCGTATTCATCGGCGAATCAATTTTCGATCGGATTGTTGAAGAACCAGCTCAAAAGAAAAAATCGCCTGATCAAGACTCTCGAAGCCTGAGTAGCTTCGGCCACAAAAAACGCTAAAGGTCAGGTGAGCGGGGAGATAGAATTGGCCCGACTGGCTGATAGAAATGAAATAGAAGTGCTCAAAGCCAAGCTGGAGCAAGCACAACTAGTGATCGGAGATGGTCAGATACAGGTGGGTCAACAGAGGACTATGATCACAAAGCTGCAGGCTTAGGTAGAGATCGTTGAAAGTAGGGTGATCGATGTCGAGGGGTTTAAATCCCGAGCGATCGAGATTCGGAGCAGGATCTCTTCTGCACAACGGAGTTTGTTGGCCAAAGTGGGAGTGATTCGAGAGGATTGTCTGTTGATGAATCGGGTGTCCGAGAACCTGAATGTCAGAGAAAGGGATGCAGAAGTGGCTCGGGTCGCCTTCCAGGAGGCGGTGATAGCCATGAACAACATAGTTTCGGCAGGTTCTCCTGGATTCTCTCTCCTGGAAGGCGACCGAATCCAGGAGAGGTAACATTCTATTGAAGGATTGGGAGCATAACATTGCCCCGGGCAAGGAACAGGCTCAAAAAGTGACCAACTCATTAGACGAAGCTTTCAATTCTATAGATGGTGAGCTGTTGGGTATGGACAGTGGAGGTGATGCAGAAACTTTAATGCAAATAAATGTAGAACAAATCTCGCTCGATCTAAAAGAGAAGGATGAGAGAGATTCAGTCGATATCTCTCAGATAGATAGCGTGGACATGGCCCGAGTTGACAGGCACCTGATCCAGCCCAACGCGCAACTAAGTGCCCTTGATATCATTGATGCACAAATGGGGGACAAGCTGCAACAGTTAGCCCGAGAATGTTACTTCGCCGAGTCCAGCTATCAAGCGGACCCTTCATGGCTTGTATCCCAACTCGTGAAAAGATGCATCGCCTGCACCGAGTCTGCACAAAGATGAACGCCTGGTGACAAGTGAAGATAGATTAGGGGAGATGGAGTGATTGCTCTCTCCTCTGTCATAACTGAAATTTTTGTGACTATTGAGATTCTGCCTGCTTTGCAGAAATTGTATAAATATACCCCAGAGAGAAATAAACAAGGCTGGACCCTTTTTGATATTTTGCAATAGAGTTTTTGCATTGAGATTTAATACAAGCAGATCCGAGATTCTCAATTCCGTCACTTCTGTATCACGAGTTTGCTTTCTTGTTCCTCATTTTTCCTTTTCAATTCATATTCGTAATTGATGTGCTTCATTATACTTTAGTACTACCACTACTATAACGAATAAATTTGGGATTTTCTGTAATTGTTTATTGCCTTTCCTCTGCACCAGCTATCAATTGTGTAACACCAATTTGCAGTTTCAGAATTCTACATGTATTTTTAGCTACATCAGTTATTTTCTTAAATATTTTCTTCTTCCGTTTGCTTCGTGAGATTTTCCCCTGGCAGGAACCTGACACTGTAAACAGCTTAATGTTTTTCTCCCATCTCGGCCTTTTGATTAAGATATGATACAGTTACAGGAACGATCCTTAGATTTGCACACATAGTTAATACCGCAACCGTGAATTCTCTTCTATAAAACCAAACTGAGACAACACTCTTTTTTTTCTTAACAGTTCTTTACCAGTACTGTTCCCCCCATGACAGTTACTACACCAACTCAACCTAACGTTGAACCCAGATTATTGAACCAAACGCACATCGCCTTAAACCTCTTCAACACTATCCTTAAAAAAGCCACTAACTGGGCCGAGCTTGAACAATCATGGGCAGCCATTGAACGTGACATAACTATTCAGGAGCAGTTCGAAGCCAGACAACCTCAACAAAGAAATCTCCCTTAGACTCTTTCTCCGAAGGTTGACATTCTCCCTTCTCCTTATCCTAACCACTTTCAGATGCCTTGACACTGTACTTTTGAGCCTTAAGTACAGACTCAGGAACAACAGGAGGAGCAAAGGTTCAAAACCTTTGAACACCTAGAAACTCTTCTAAGTCACAGAGAGATCAGAAGCTCAGGAGGAAGGAGTGATAGTGGTCGTTGGATCACTCTGTAAAAGATCAATAGTCATTTGATTAGAGTGAAGTGCACGACCCTTAGCACTTCGCACACAAAGGAGAGAGAAAAATCACAAGAGTTGAGAACTGACATTTCTGGAGTTCAAAGAGCCGGAGATCCGAAATAGAATCTTAGTCGCTCGATCAGTAGGAACATATCTAAGTCATTAGATTGTTTGAGGAAAAATCCAAGCATCGGATCACCTAAGGAAATCTAAGCCGTCAGATATCGTGAGATCAGGAGGAGGCGGGTTCGAGGTTTGAGATTTCTGAAGTCCGAAGGGCCAGAGAGCCAAAGGGAAATCTCCACCGTTTGATCAGCCGAAACAGATCTGAGCCATCATATCTCCCGAAGTAAATCCTGAGTGAGGGATTGCCAAGTGAATATGATTTGTTGTATCAATGACTTCGGCAGATTTGTTTGAGAGTTCCTCAGTTGAGATTTGAGATTCGCAAACTCCGAAGAGCCAGAGGTCCAAAGTGATTACCAAGCGTCGGATCACCAAGGAGAATCTGAGCCGTCAAATCCCGTAAGTTCAAGAGAGGGAAAGGATTGATAATCGAGATTTCCGAAGTCTGAAGTTCCCAAAACTTGACGTGAGTCTGATCCATCAGATCACTCAAAGTGAATCTCAGCCGTCGGAGTTCAGAAGGGAGATGTGGCATGAATCTGAGTGCTTCGGTAAAACACCCAAAGTGATTCATAGTCATTAGGTCTAAAGGAGACGTGGTATAGATCCATTCACTTTGGGTAAAGGCCCGAAGTAATTCGTGATCGTTAGATCAAGGGGTGAAGTTTGAAATATGAAAGATTCAAAGTTTGAAACCCAAAGGATATCTCAACCATTGATCCAGAAGAGGGCCGCAAGACCGTTGATCTGAGTGGAAGGGTCAAACATCCAAAGTGGGAGAAAGACCATTGATTGAGCAGGACAGTTTTTAACAGATCGTCATCTCTAGGGGATTGAAGTACTGAAGGAAGTTGGGTTTGAGATTTCAAAATCCCGAAGTCTGGAATTGCGAAGAGATCATAGTTGTTGGCTCGCAAGAGGAGCATATTTGGACCGTCATTCAGACAGTATCATAAATATCATGAGATCGACGACCCCGTAGCAATTCGGGGATAGAAGTTGCACGGGTTTTAAAACATTGAGGGTGTGTGCAATCGCGTGGTCATCGTCCGAGGTTACATTCAGAGGGGGCTTACCTGAACAGGATCTAACACCCAACACTCTGAGATTTCATAGGAGAGCGAAAGGGTAGGTCACAGGTGTCATTAAAACCTGCACCGAAAATCCGAACAGGCCTGTGTTTTAATACATAAGGGAACCATTAAGGTTCCAGAGGGTCATTGAATCAAGAATCATATATCCTTGACCGGGAGGTCGTGTAGTACTATGGGGGAGTAGGGGGGATGCATCACCTTACCCTTCCAATCCCTTTGAGGATTCTTCTGATCCTTGTCTCTCTAGGGCACAAAGGGTTTGGTAAAGGTTTTGGGTTTCAACACCGAGTCCCCCATTTCTCTAGTGCGCACAATGGCCTCCTATAGGGTGCAAGGCTTGAAAGCCTTAACCCAACCCCTCGATGGCTCCATCAATGCCTTAGTGAAAAACATCACCAAGATGTGCTCTGAAATATCTGATACAACCACTGCCATCTACTGGAACTCTGTGATGAATTCCTCAACTGACCTTGTCTGTCTCAACTATGTCAGATCCATGAAATGGAGTTTTGGATCCCTCCTGTCAAACCTCTCCATCAACCTCTTGGTGAACTCCAAATATGAAGTAATGGGACTGTGACCCAAGTTCACCAGCCCATGATACCACCACTCGTGGGCATCCCCATCCAAGTGCAAGGTAGTGAAGCTAATAGCTTCTGACTCTATCATCAGGTTGATCTTGAAATATGTGTCAAGTTTATGTACCCATGCTTGAGTTGATCATCGAGATGACCTATCAAAAGTAATAATATTCAAATTTCCCACTTTCTTAATGAAGTCCATGTTCTGAGTTTTTGCATTGCCCCTCTGTGCCTCCTTAGGCCTGTTCCAATACTTGATCGAACAATAATATAGCAAACTCATATCTGCATGGAAATTTGGCCCCAACGCCAAATATTCTCTCATCTACTCCCCAAACGGGTCCTATGGCACTACCTACCCTTGTCCCGGTTGTCCTCGTGTCTGCCCTGGCTATCCCAGCTAATGTCCCCCCTGGAACTGCGAATATAGAGGTCGAGGAATCCTCCTAGATGATGTGTAGGTAGATATAGGTGAAGGATGCCCACTCGCTCCACCTTGAGATCCAATGGAACCACTGAAACCACCTCCCTGGTGTCCTCCTCAACCACTCGCTCCTCTTGTCGCGTTGGCACCCATAGTTCTCACATTGTACTGGATAATGTGTATGTTGATGGCTATTTGTGCTATGGAATTCATCATATCCTATTGTCCTATAGCTAGGTCATTCAAGATGGCATGTGTACTATCATGTTGTGTCTCGGGGCCTTTCCCCTTTCCCTCTAGGGTCTCACGCCTATCACCCATAATCCTCTCTATGTCTTCCTCTGTGTCGGAACTGATCTAGTCCCTGTCCTCTATCTCTGGCTCTGTATCTGACTGAGTATGGAAGGGATTGTAGTCCCTTTTGTTCCTGTCTCTTCTATCTCTACTATGTCCATTGCGGTACTGAATGTACTTGTCCCCAATATGACCTCGACCCTCTGGGCATTCTTCACTTGTTCCCGGAATCATGGGGTCATGAGAAAGCACTTCTTCACAGGATGGAATGAAGAAGGCTCTGATACCACTAAAATATCCTTGATTTGGTGGATCCAGATATGCTCTACTGAAACTGATGTTTTGGCTCTCAGATCTGATAATTGGGGGGTTTCTCGATGCATTTTAGTTTCTTTGTCTTGACATGAATGGTGATTTTGCATGTGTGTTTATATATAATGATGTTTTACAATTATATCATGCATGCGAGTAATAAAAGACAACACAACTCAATAATATGTATTATGTGAAATAACAGGAAATGCAATTGGCATGCGAAAAACCAGAAACTAATCATCTGCTATATCTCATGGATCGTCACTGGAATACAATGCAAACTAACAAAAAATACTTGTGATCAGAAGATGTGAAAGGATATGTACATGCATAGATAGATCGGCTGCATACAACCCCAAAAGCTCACGACAACTACTGCAAATGAAAATATATTCACCCTAGTGGCTACACTCAATCGATCGGCCTAAAAAATATCCCAAACTGTGTACCTTGACCTCTAAGCTCCTCCCGATATCTGATAGACTGAAGGTCGGCTCACTGAATCTTGGAATGGACCCCGGATGGGACCCTCGAGGGGTTTGCACACCTCTTGGGCTCTAGAAATGTGCCCTGATGAGTCCACCATCAGAATTTGATGATACCTGACTCAAAATGAGCGCCCTAGCCTCCTCTATAATGGGTCGGGATGGTTTCCCCGGATCTGACTTGGTGAGCTCTCTGGAACCCTCAATGTACCTCCCCAAGTGATGCGCACTTCCTGACTATTTGATGTGCACAAGGAGATTCCTCCTTTGGAATATGATGAATGATATCTCAAAATAAGCACCCTAGCTCCCTCTCAATTGGGTCAGAAGGATATAGTGATATCTTCTCCAGTCTCGTCCAAGTACACAAAACTATCTCTCAAACCCTAACACCCTTAGTGGCTGCAATGCACACTAACTGAACTGGGTCTGTAGATCACTGATATAGCATGGTGAAATACCTGGGTGGTACTTCCAATAGGCTAGGGTGTCTCTTTCAACATCAAAACCAATCTGTGGTGGTGGTTTCCTCCATAAATCCACAAAACATATGTTGAGGTCGAGTTGCTCCTCTGGATCCTGTTCTCAAATCAAAATCACAACATAATGAAAAATTAGGTCGAATTCCTCTTCTTATACCTCCACCGATCTAATTTTTCTTTGAAATCACTTAAGCTAGGCACCTTTCCTCCTAAGTCGAATGTGAATAATTAATTAAGTCCCCTCTTAACACCTTTTTCTTATATTTCTCCGTTGACTTTGGCATAAGTGACTTTTCCTATGCTTTTTGGCTTAATTCATCATTTAACCATTTATTCACCCTTATTTATCCCTTTGTTCCATGTTTGAGCATGACTATAGTCTACGGGAATAGATAGACTACTAAGTCACTCCCTGTTGAGGCTATTCTTGGGAACGAGACATCACAATTACAAGTACATATCAATTAACTTATCACAAGATGGTACAAACATGTCCTTCAAGATTATCACAAGCTAGGACACTCCAAATGCTTCCTTTTATGCCCCTTCGGGTAATTACTTCTAGATCCACCCTTTCAGGGGTGTGGTGTTTGAACTTGCATGAACTCTCTTGCTCATTTCATCCATACCCGGACTTGTTCTTTCATTTCTCCTTCAGACATATGATTATCTCAACCCACATTAGTTATCCTCAATTCTTTTAGATGCCTCTGTCATGGTATATCAACTCCTATCTCTTACACCTCATATGATACATGCACTTGCACAGATGGTACATTGTTCTTTCACACACATGGTGCTATGTTCTCTTGGTTTAGCTTGTTCACTTCATTTGTTTTGATATGGTTTCATGCGTGGTTTCTTTCTTATACATGATGTGATAACTTCTAATCTGGATTTGAATGTGGTAAACATTAAGTGTGATCTAATAACACTTCATAACTTTAAAAATTTTATTATTTGCTACGTTGTACCATGAGCACAAAGCATCTCTTAGTGGGGAGGGCATGCTATAATTGACCCTATTGACCAACTATTTCAACTAGGTGCCAGCGCCATGTACCATGAAGATATGTACCTTGTGGTACGACAAGCTTGAAGACCTATGGCTCAGTAGGGAAATTCTGCCCCCATAACTTCTTTCTCTCTCCACGGAATGTCCGCCCCCCCGCGTGGGAAAAAAATTGTAATGTAACGTGTTAGCATGGGTCAAATTTTGTGATTTAGTGGCCTGGGAATTTATCATTAGGGAAGTCCTTTCATCGGGTGTTTTTTCCCTCATGTAATTAATTTTACTTTTTTCAACAATTTTAATTACTTGATTTTTTCACTCAAATTTCCTCCAAAGTGGTGAAAGGCATTCTAATGATTGAGCCCAGTAGGTAACTAAGGGATAAAAGTGTTGTATATGACCATGCTAGACCTCTCCTAGAGTCTTTTGAAATTCCGTTAAGTTTTGATAGGATTTTTTAATAATTAAAATTTCTCGTAAATTGAGAATTTTTAATTATTTTTTATGTAAAATGTAAAAATTTGGTCCTTGGATATTTTGTATAGGGGTATGAGTGCTCAAATCAAATGGCTTATGACCCCCTACACCCTTGAACCAAGTTTCAACTCAATTGGATCAATTTTTCTAGATCAATGTCCATGAGGAGTCCAAGTTAGTCAAAAGCCAACAAATAATTGGTTAAGGTAAAAATGCCAAATTTTGTAAAAGTGACTAAAGTCATGGAAAAGGAGGGGGAAATGATTCCTAAAGTCATTCCTAAGTTATAAATAGGTTCTAAAGTGACAAAGGACCCCCTCATGGCAAGTTGTAACAACTAAATGAGTTTCCCTAGTTAGAGGGGCACCCCCCTCTTCATGAATGTTTGGACAAATGCAAGAAGTCAAAGGTTGAGAGGGCCCCACACCTTGGGCGTCCCCCTTGGTGCTTCGTTAGGTGTTTAGACAAGAGTAAAGGGGGTTCCACCCCCTCAAACTTAAGATTCCCTTCCTAAAGTGAACCCCTCTCTCTATGGTACGCCCCCCTTGGAGTTGACCCACTTACAAGTGAAGTGACACATGTAATGCATGCAAGGGGGGTCTCTCCTCTCTTAATCCCTTAAAAGAAAGGCCCCTCTCTTCATTTTTGCATGAAGTTTCATAGCAACTCTATGCTACCCAAATTTCTCCTCACTCTCTCTTGCTCTCTCCTCATTTCTCTCATGTAATCTTGTTGCAATATTGCAACCATTCTTTTCAATAATAGAAGTCAAGCTTTGGAGTATCTCTTGGTGTTCTATTGGAGTATTCTTGGTGTTCTTGTATGATGTTCTTATGAGGTAATATTTCTACAATTTATGTTCATTTTTTCTCACATTGTTTTACTTGAAGAACCCCAAGCAAAGTATTTTGTTGAGGATAAATTTGTAGTAGTATTTCTATATGTTTATGTGAATTGCTTTTATTTGAGTTGGCAAAGTATTTTGTGAACCATTTTGAAGAACTCACCTTCTTGCCTCATTGTGTAGCAATGATTCACAATTTTGCAATTTACCAAAGCTTGGAAGAGTGGGCTCCAAAGGCTTCACTAAAATTTCTAATATAATTTCCAACACTTTCTTATATATTTTTTGCACTTATTTCTCTTCTAAATCTTGCAATCTAATCAAGTTCTAAGTTCATATTTTTAGCATAAATTTTTTTGTTTTAGATACTAATAATTACTAACTTGTTTGTAGTGATTCTTAACATTTTCCAGCACATTTTACTTGTTATTTTATGCAGGTTTTTGCCAGTCAAAGGGGAGGTGCTGCACACTCTTGGCCACAAAAAGCTCAAGGAATCATGCAAAAGTAGTGGTGCAAAATCCCTTCATCTTTTTCCCTTTATAAAATATTGTAAGCAGCCCAAGATAGCATCTTGGGCTTGCATTCTTTACTCATTATCATTATTTATAAATTGTAAATTTTTTTCAAGTTTTTGCTTTGCCCACATCTTGCATGTGAGTGACTTTGTCACCCTTGCTATACCATGTTGGCTAGATTAGTTGTTTGATTTATAATTTTTGCTTCAGTAATTGTCCCACTTCTCCCATAAAGAGAAAGTTGAGTGGCTAGGAGTTACTTAGTTTATTTTTGCAAGTCTTTTTTCCCACCTTGGTCACAAAATCGGTAGGCTTGTTCTCCATCTTGTGCCATAGTTGTGAGGCTTCTTAATTTGTTTAAATTTTTCCCACCTTTGTCCTTAAGGAAAAGTTGTGTGGATATATTGTTATTTCCTTTCATTCTGAAGTATTTGTCATTGTGCCCACACCTTGCATGTGAGTGGCTTTTCCACCCTTGCAAAATCGTAATAGCTAGTTTAGATTTCTTTTATTGCAAGTAATCAAAAAATTTCCCCTCCATTTTCCTTGTATTCCCTCCCCCTATCACTTGTGGATCTTGGGTGACAAGAAAGGGCAAAGGATTGTGTGGCTATTTTAACTAGGCACTCAACTCTATTATTGCTTAAACCATTAAAAAAGAGTGACTTGAGGAGGCTAGAAGGGGTTGAATCCAGGGACAGTTTCATGACACTAAGTGTCCTTCTTGTTGAATGCCAAACACTTTGGATTTGACCTATGGAGCTAGGGGGGAACCTTCTTGTTCCCATGTTGAGCACACAACACTTCCTCTTGGTTGAAGGGATAAATACTTGGGGTAGTCACATAGCTTAGGTTTGTTACATTCACATCTAATTGCCCCTAAGTCAAAGAGAGACCTAAAAATCTAACAAAATCAACCTAGACACTTTTCACAACATCTACATTTCAATATTTGCTATTTCTTTTTAAGCAATTCATTTCAAGCACTTTTACATTTCATTTTTTTAGCAATGTCCTTTCATGTGAATATCTATTTTCAAAGCATTATTTATTTCAAGTATTCTTTATTCATTTGAGAATAATTGTTTTAAGTGTAAGATCATTTTTCATATTCATTGTGTAGATATCTCATAAGTTTGTTTCATTCTTGTAGAAGTATATTTCTTTTGTGTATATTAGAATAAGTGGAATTGGATAATCTTTAGGCACTGGTCTAACTTTTGTTTTATGAAATAAAAGGCTTGTTTGTCATTGAAAGACTGCATTTGCATGATTGCTTGTCATTGGGTTGGGTCTTCCTAATCAAAAAACCAATTAAATCCTAGAAATTTAATAAAACCTTCACATAATTTAATAGGGTCTACCCCTCTTGGCTTCCCTAGGAGTGAACCTAGACGAAAGGAGTCTAGATTGAGGTGAAAATGGGTCTAAACTTAGGTTTGTGCCTCCAAGGACACACCAAGTGGGTTGGATACTTCTCCACGCTTATAGGTGTGTATTAGGACGACAACATCTTTGGCGTCGTTGTCAAGGATAAGTCTCTTATCCTTGGTTAACTGAAAAAAAATAATTGATTCTTTAAAAACTAAGTAATACATATTTCCCTTAATTTATCATAACTTGAGTTTCATTATTAGACATTGCTTAATCTCCAAGTGGCGACTCCATTTAATCATTCCTTGAGGTATCCTACCAAGAGAAACCCGCAAGGGTTGGTTGATTCCCTTCCTGAACCTGAAAGGGTGTATAGGAGGAGAATAAACAGACTAGCTTCTCGTAGGCTCCTTGAAATTCTTGGAGAAGAAGCAATCTCTGATATACATATTTTGTTTGTACATAATAATCTTACAACAACTATGGGTGATCCATTGAAGTCATGTAATTTTACCAATATTCAAGATTATCCTCATCCTATTCCTGACAAAGCTATTGAGAAATTCTCTTCTTTTCAAGGAAACAATGTTGTTAGTGCCAAGACTCACATCCTGAATTTCAATTTGTGTGTCATGAAATGGTGTAATGGTCACAATTATGAAGATGGGAAGATGAATTTTTGTGTATTCTCTAGAAGGGGATGCAGCATAATGTTTCTCAGAACAAGATCCTAACAAATTTAGCACTTAAGCAGAAATCACAAAAACCTTCAATGAAAGATGGGGTGATAAGAAGGAAGACCGTCATTTATTGGCTTCCCTTAAATCTAGTCAAAAGAAGGAAAATGAAACAATGGAAGAATTCAATAAGAGATTTATTGACTTGGTTAAAATCCTCCCTCAAACTATTAAGCCTCCCGATGCCTCAATCTTAATTCATTATATGGAATCCTTTGAGGGTGAAATCAGATATCAGTTGAGGGATAAAGAGCCACTAAATCTAAAAGATGCACAAAAGTATCGCTATCAAAATAGATAAAAATATGCAAGATGCTAGGAAGTTAAATTTGCCTATTTTCTCATGGGGAACATCTTACAAACCCAATGAGGGGAAGAAGAAGAAAGTGGAAAATCAAGAGTCTTCTAGTGATGGCATAAATGAGCTCACCCAATTAATTAAGAAAATGGATATTAACCAGGCTAATCAAATAAAACAAATAGAGATTAACCATGCCGATTAGATGACATCCATGCAAAATAGGTTGATAGCCATGGAGAGGGATCAAGCTAATAGACCCCATCATAAACCAAATGATAAGTGGCCAAAGAGATCTCCACCTCAAGAGAAAAGGCCACCAAATCCTTTTGAATCTACTAACTTGGTTGATCACCAAGTTATCCCATATTGTGGGCCTTGTGGGGAATTTCATGAAGAATCAACTTGCCAAGTCTTCCTTAAATTTGTGATGAAGAAGGGTCCTCTAAGTTAGAAAATGAACTAGTTGACATGTGTGGTCAGAAATATAATGTTGGCATGAATGAATGGATGGAATTAACATAGCATGGTAGGGATGTAAATTGCATGAATGACATTGTGGACAAAGCAACAGAAAAATTTGGTCCTAAGCCTACTCCCAAGCAAGTATAAGAAATAGCTAGATACAGAGGCTTTACTTATCAAAGAAATGGAGCCAAAAATCAAGATAAGCCTCAAGCAAGTGTTCCTAAGGTACCTCCTCCCCCTCCTAAATAAATTGTCCCTACAAATACATAATTAAATATTGAATAATGCTAAAATGTTGGTCCCTGTAGCAGAAATTATGAAGATTCCATCTCAAAAGGGGAAACTACTCAAAGTTATAGAAGATCCTTCTCAGAACACTAT
>ML806016.1:551970-579873 GCA_009831015.1 Picea engelmannii | reverse complement strand
TCCAAATATGAAGTAATGGGACTGTGACCCAAGTTCACCAGCCCATGATACCACCACTCGTGGGCATCCCCATCCAAGTGCAAGGTAGTGAAGCTAATAGCTTCTGACTCTATCATCAGGTTGATCTTGAAATATGTGTCAAGTTTATGTACCCATGCTTGAGTTGATCATCGAGATGACCTATCAAAAGTAATAATATTCAAATTTCCCACTTTCTTAATGAAGTCCATGTTCTGAGTTTTTGCATTGCCCCTCTGTGCCTCCTTAGGCCTGTTCCAATACTTGATCGAACAATAATATAGCAAACTCATATCTGCATGGAAATTTGGCCCCAACGCCAAATATTCTCTCATCTACTCCCCAAACGGGTCCTATGGCACTACCTACCCTTGTCCCGGTTGTCCTCGTGTCTGCCCTGGCTATCCCAGCTAATGTCCCCCCTGGAACTGCGAATATAGAGGTCGAGGAATCCTCCTAGATGATGTGTAGGTAGATATAGGTGAAGGATGCCCACTCGCTCCACCTTGAGATCCAATGGAACCACTGAAACCACCTCCCTGGTGTCCTCCTCAACCACTCGCTCCTCTTGTCGCGTTGGCACCCATAGTTCTCACATTGTACTGGATAATGTGTATGTTGATGGCTATTTGTGCTATGGAATTCATCATATCCTATTGTCCTATAGCTAGGTCATTCAAGATGGCATGTGTACTATCATGTTGTGTCTCGGGGCCTTTCCCCTTTCCCTCTAGGGTCTCACGCCTATCACCCATAATCCTCTCTATGTCTTCCTCTGTGTCGGAACTGATCTAGTCCCTGTCCTCTATCTCTGGCTCTGTATCTGACTGAGTATGGAAGGGATTGTAGTCCCTTTTGTTCCTGTCTCTTCTATCTCTACTATGTCCATTGCGGTACTGAATGTACTTGTCCCCAATATGACCTCGACCCTCTGGGCATTCTTCACTTGTTCCCGGAATCATGGGGTCATGAGAAAGCACTTCTTCACAGGATGGAATGAAGAAGGCTCTGATACCACTAAAATATCCTTGATTTGGTGGATCCAGATATGCTCTACTGAAACTGATGTTTTGGCTCTCAGATCTGATAATTGGGGGGTTTCTCGATGCATTTTAGTTTCTTTGTCTTGACATGAATGGTGATTTTGCATGTGTGTTTATATATAATGATGTTTTACAATTATATCATGCATGCGAGTAATAAAAGACAACACAACTCAATAATATGTATTATGTGAAATAACAGGAAATGCAATTGGCATGCGAAAAACCAGAAACTAATCATCTGCTATATCTCATGGATCGTCACTGGAATACAATGCAAACTAACAAAAAATACTTGTGATCAGAAGATGTGAAAGGATATGTACATGCATAGATAGATCGGCTGCATACAACCCCAAAAGCTCACGACAACTACTGCAAATGAAAATATATTCACCCTAGTGGCTACACTCAATCGATCGGCCTAAAAAATATCCCAAACTGTGTACCTTGACCTCTAAGCTCCTCCCGATATCTGATAGACTGAAGGTCGGCTCACTGAATCTTGGAATGGACCCCGGATGGGACCCTCGAGGGGTTTGCACACCTCTTGGGCTCTAGAAATGTGCCCTGATGAGTCCACCATCAGAATTTGATGATACCTGACTCAAAATGAGCGCCCTAGCCTCCTCTATAATGGGTCGGGATGGTTTCCCCGGATCTGACTTGGTGAGCTCTCTGGAACCCTCAATGTACCTCCCCAAGTGATGCGCACTTCCTGACTATTTGATGTGCACAAGGAGATTCCTCCTTTGGAATATGATGAATGATATCTCAAAATAAGCACCCTAGCTCCCTCTCAATTGGGTCAGAAGGATATAGTGATATCTTCTCCAGTCTCGTCCAAGTACACAAAACTATCTCTCAAACCCTAACACCCTTAGTGGCTGCAATGCACACTAACTGAACTGGGTCTGTAGATCACTGATATAGCATGGTGAAATACCTGGGTGGTACTTCCAATAGGCTAGGGTGTCTCTTTCAACATCAAAACCAATCTGTGGTGGTGGTTTCCTCCATAAATCCACAAAACATATGTTGAGGTCGAGTTGCTCCTCTGGATCCTGTTCTCAAATCAAAATCACAACATAATGAAAAATTAGGTCGAATTCCTCTTCTTATACCTCCACCGATCTAATTTTTCTTTGAAATCACTTAAGCTAGGCACCTTTCCTCCTAAGTCGAATGTGAATAATTAATTAAGTCCCCTCTTAACACCTTTTTCTTATATTTCTCCGTTGACTTTGGCATAAGTGACTTTTCCTATGCTTTTTGGCTTAATTCATCATTTAACCATTTATTCACCCTTATTTATCCCTTTGTTCCATGTTTGAGCATGACTATAGTCTACGGGAATAGATAGACTACTAAGTCACTCCCTGTTGAGGCTATTCTTGGGAACGAGACATCACAATTACAAGTACATATCAATTAACTTATCACAAGATGGTACAAACATGTCCTTCAAGATTATCACAAGCTAGGACACTCCAAATGCTTCCTTTTATGCCCCTTCGGGTAATTACTTCTAGATCCACCCTTTCAGGGGTGTGGTGTTTGAACTTGCATGAACTCTCTTGCTCATTTCATCCATACCCGGACTTGTTCTTTCATTTCTCCTTCAGACATATGATTATCTCAACCCACATTAGTTATCCTCAATTCTTTTAGATGCCTCTGTCATGGTATATCAACTCCTATCTCTTACACCTCATATGATACATGCACTTGCACAGATGGTACATTGTTCTTTCACACACATGGTGCTATGTTCTCTTGGTTTAGCTTGTTCACTTCATTTGTTTTGATATGGTTTCATGCGTGGTTTCTTTCTTATACATGATGTGATAACTTCTAATCTGGATTTGAATGTGGTAAACATTAAGTGTGATCTAATAACACTTCATAACTTTAAAAATTTTATTATTTGCTACGTTGTACCATGAGCACAAAGCATCTCTTAGTGGGGAGGGCATGCTATAATTGACCCTATTGACCAACTATTTCAACTAGGTGCCAGCGCCATGTACCATGAAGATATGTACCTTGTGGTACGACAAGCTTGAAGACCTATGGCTCAGTAGGGAAATTCTGCCCCCATAACTTCTTTCTCTCTCCACGGAATGTCCGCCCCCCCGCGTGGGAAAAAAATTGTAATGTAACGTGTTAGCATGGGTCAAATTTTGTGATTTAGTGGCCTGGGAATTTATCATTAGGGAAGTCCTTTCATCGGGTGTTTTTTCCCTCATGTAATTAATTTTACTTTTTTCAACAATTTTAATTACTTGATTTTTTCACTCAAATTTCCTCCAAAGTGGTGAAAGGCATTCTAATGATTGAGCCCAGTAGGTAACTAAGGGATAAAAGTGTTGTATATGACCATGCTAGACCTCTCCTAGAGTCTTTTGAAATTCCGTTAAGTTTTGATAGGATTTTTTAATAATTAAAATTTCTCGTAAATTGAGAATTTTTAATTATTTTTTATGTAAAATGTAAAAATTTGGTCCTTGGATATTTTGTATAGGGGTATGAGTGCTCAAATCAAATGGCTTATGACCCCCTACACCCTTGAACCAAGTTTCAACTCAATTGGATCAATTTTTCTAGATCAATGTCCATGAGGAGTCCAAGTTAGTCAAAAGCCAACAAATAATTGGTTAAGGTAAAAATGCCAAATTTTGTAAAAGTGACTAAAGTCATGGAAAAGGAGGGGGAAATGATTCCTAAAGTCATTCCTAAGTTATAAATAGGTTCTAAAGTGACAAAGGACCCCCTCATGGCAAGTTGTAACAACTAAATGAGTTTCCCTAGTTAGAGGGGCACCCCCCTCTTCATGAATGTTTGGACAAATGCAAGAAGTCAAAGGTTGAGAGGGCCCCACACCTTGGGCGTCCCCCTTGGTGCTTCGTTAGGTGTTTAGACAAGAGTAAAGGGGGTTCCACCCCCTCAAACTTAAGATTCCCTTCCTAAAGTGAACCCCTCTCTCTATGGTACGCCCCCCTTGGAGTTGACCCACTTACAAGTGAAGTGACACATGTAATGCATGCAAGGGGGGTCTCTCCTCTCTTAATCCCTTAAAAGAAAGGCCCCTCTCTTCATTTTTGCATGAAGTTTCATAGCAACTCTATGCTACCCAAATTTCTCCTCACTCTCTCTTGCTCTCTCCTCATTTCTCTCATGTAATCTTGTTGCAATATTGCAACCATTCTTTTCAATAATAGAAGTCAAGCTTTGGAGTATCTCTTGGTGTTCTATTGGAGTATTCTTGGTGTTCTTGTATGATGTTCTTATGAGGTAATATTTCTACAATTTATGTTCATTTTTTCTCACATTGTTTTACTTGAAGAACCCCAAGCAAAGTATTTTGTTGAGGATAAATTTGTAGTAGTATTTCTATATGTTTATGTGAATTGCTTTTATTTGAGTTGGCAAAGTATTTTGTGAACCATTTTGAAGAACTCACCTTCTTGCCTCATTGTGTAGCAATGATTCACAATTTTGCAATTTACCAAAGCTTGGAAGAGTGGGCTCCAAAGGCTTCACTAAAATTTCTAATATAATTTCCAACACTTTCTTATATATTTTTTGCACTTATTTCTCTTCTAAATCTTGCAATCTAATCAAGTTCTAAGTTCATATTTTTAGCATAAATTTTTTTGTTTTAGATACTAATAATTACTAACTTGTTTGTAGTGATTCTTAACATTTTCCAGCACATTTTACTTGTTATTTTATGCAGGTTTTTGCCAGTCAAAGGGGAGGTGCTGCACACTCTTGGCCACAAAAAGCTCAAGGAATCATGCAAAAGTAGTGGTGCAAAATCCCTTCATCTTTTTCCCTTTATAAAATATTGTAAGCAGCCCAAGATAGCATCTTGGGCTTGCATTCTTTACTCATTATCATTATTTATAAATTGTAAATTTTTTTCAAGTTTTTGCTTTGCCCACATCTTGCATGTGAGTGACTTTGTCACCCTTGCTATACCATGTTGGCTAGATTAGTTGTTTGATTTATAATTTTTGCTTCAGTAATTGTCCCACTTCTCCCATAAAGAGAAAGTTGAGTGGCTAGGAGTTACTTAGTTTATTTTTGCAAGTCTTTTTTCCCACCTTGGTCACAAAATCGGTAGGCTTGTTCTCCATCTTGTGCCATAGTTGTGAGGCTTCTTAATTTGTTTAAATTTTTCCCACCTTTGTCCTTAAGGAAAAGTTGTGTGGATATATTGTTATTTCCTTTCATTCTGAAGTATTTGTCATTGTGCCCACACCTTGCATGTGAGTGGCTTTTCCACCCTTGCAAAATCGTAATAGCTAGTTTAGATTTCTTTTATTGCAAGTAATCAAAAAATTTCCCCTCCATTTTCCTTGTATTCCCTCCCCCTATCACTTGTGGATCTTGGGTGACAAGAAAGGGCAAAGGATTGTGTGGCTATTTTAACTAGGCACTCAACTCTATTATTGCTTAAACCATTAAAAAAGAGTGACTTGAGGAGGCTAGAAGGGGTTGAATCCAGGGACAGTTTCATGACACTAAGTGTCCTTCTTGTTGAATGCCAAACACTTTGGATTTGACCTATGGAGCTAGGGGGGAACCTTCTTGTTCCCATGTTGAGCACACAACACTTCCTCTTGGTTGAAGGGATAAATACTTGGGGTAGTCACATAGCTTAGGTTTGTTACATTCACATCTAATTGCCCCTAAGTCAAAGAGAGACCTAAAAATCTAACAAAATCAACCTAGACACTTTTCACAACATCTACATTTCAATATTTGCTATTTCTTTTTAAGCAATTCATTTCAAGCACTTTTACATTTCATTTTTTTAGCAATGTCCTTTCATGTGAATATCTATTTTCAAAGCATTATTTATTTCAAGTATTCTTTATTCATTTGAGAATAATTGTTTTAAGTGTAAGATCATTTTTCATATTCATTGTGTAGATATCTCATAAGTTTGTTTCATTCTTGTAGAAGTATATTTCTTTTGTGTATATTAGAATAAGTGGAATTGGATAATCTTTAGGCACTGGTCTAACTTTTGTTTTATGAAATAAAAGGCTTGTTTGTCATTGAAAGACTGCATTTGCATGATTGCTTGTCATTGGGTTGGGTCTTCCTAATCAAAAAACCAATTAAATCCTAGAAATTTAATAAAACCTTCACATAATTTAATAGGGTCTACCCCTCTTGGCTTCCCTAGGAGTGAACCTAGACGAAAGGAGTCTAGATTGAGGTGAAAATGGGTCTAAACTTAGGTTTGTGCCTCCAAGGACACACCAAGTGGGTTGGATACTTCTCCACGCTTATAGGTGTGTATTAGGACGACAACATCTTTGGCGTCGTTGTCAAGGATAAGTCTCTTATCCTTGGTTAACTGAAAAAAAATAATTGATTCTTTAAAAACTAAGTAATACATATTTCCCTTAATTTATCATAACTTGAGTTTCATTATTAGACATTGCTTAATCTCCAAGTGGCGACTCCATTTAATCATTCCTTGAGGTATCCTACCAAGAGAAACCCGCAAGGGTTGGTTGATTCCCTTCCTGAACCTGAAAGGGTGTATAGGAGGAGAATAAACAGACTAGCTTCTCGTAGGCTCCTTGAAATTCTTGGAGAAGAAGCAATCTCTGATATACATATTTTGTTTGTACATAATAATCTTACAACAACTATGGGTGATCCATTGAAGTCATGTAATTTTACCAATATTCAAGATTATCCTCATCCTATTCCTGACAAAGCTATTGAGAAATTCTCTTCTTTTCAAGGAAACAATGTTGTTAGTGCCAAGACTCACATCCTGAATTTCAATTTGTGTGTCATGAAATGGTGTAATGGTCACAATTATGAAGATGGGAAGATGAATTTTTGTGTATTCTCTAGAAGGGGATGCAGCATAATGTTTCTCAGAACAAGATCCTAACAAATTTAGCACTTAAGCAGAAATCACAAAAACCTTCAATGAAAGATGGGGTGATAAGAAGGAAGACCGTCATTTATTGGCTTCCCTTAAATCTAGTCAAAAGAAGGAAAATGAAACAATGGAAGAATTCAATAAGAGATTTATTGACTTGGTTAAAATCCTCCCTCAAACTATTAAGCCTCCCGATGCCTCAATCTTAATTCATTATATGGAATCCTTTGAGGGTGAAATCAGATATCAGTTGAGGGATAAAGAGCCACTAAATCTAAAAGATGCACAAAAGTATCGCTATCAAAATAGATAAAAATATGCAAGATGCTAGGAAGTTAAATTTGCCTATTTTCTCATGGGGAACATCTTACAAACCCAATGAGGGGAAGAAGAAGAAAGTGGAAAATCAAGAGTCTTCTAGTGATGGCATAAATGAGCTCACCCAATTAATTAAGAAAATGGATATTAACCAGGCTAATCAAATAAAACAAATAGAGATTAACCATGCCGATTAGATGACATCCATGCAAAATAGGTTGATAGCCATGGAGAGGGATCAAGCTAATAGACCCCATCATAAACCAAATGATAAGTGGCCAAAGAGATCTCCACCTCAAGAGAAAAGGCCACCAAATCCTTTTGAATCTACTAACTTGGTTGATCACCAAGTTATCCCATATTGTGGGCCTTGTGGGGAATTTCATGAAGAATCAACTTGCCAAGTCTTCCTTAAATTTGTGATGAAGAAGGGTCCTCTAAGTTAGAAAATGAACTAGTTGACATGTGTGGTCAGAAATATAATGTTGGCATGAATGAATGGATGGAATTAACATAGCATGGTAGGGATGTAAATTGCATGAATGACATTGTGGACAAAGCAACAGAAAAATTTGGTCCTAAGCCTACTCCCAAGCAAGTATAAGAAATAGCTAGATACAGAGGCTTTACTTATCAAAGAAATGGAGCCAAAAATCAAGATAAGCCTCAAGCAAGTGTTCCTAAGGTACCTCCTCCCCCTCCTAAATAAATTGTCCCTACAAATACATAATTAAATATTGAATAATGCTAAAATGTTGGTCCCTGTAGCAGAAATTATGAAGATTCCATCTCAAAAGGGGAAACTACTCAAAGTTATAGAAGATCCTTCTCAGAACACTATCGACAAGCCACCAGTTGTAGCTTACCAAGATGCACTTTTGATTTTTCAAAATTAGGATAGGGGAAACGAAAAGAATGAACCATTTTTCCTTTCTCTACTTGTGAATAACCATCTCTTTCACAATTGCATGCTTGATTCTAGAGCAAGTTCAAATGTTATGATTAAGAAAGTAATGGAACAATTAAATTTAGTGATTTCAAGGCCTTACCATAACATTTTTTCCATGGATAGTAAAATTATTAAGGTGCATGGTTTGATTAAAATCTTACAAGTACATTTGGCTGCCTTCCTTGACATTCTAATAGAAATGGACGATCGATGTACCAGATGCTTGGGGTACGTTGCTTTCAAGAAAAACAACTGCAGATTTGGGGGGTAATATACAAATGGATTTAACTTATGCCACCATTCCCACTCCATATGGGGCCATGTTTAAGTTAAACAGACAATTGAAAAGAATGTATCATGTAGAAGACCCAAGGAATCCCATAAATGAATTAAATTATAAATAAGATGACTTTGGAAATTATGCCACCTTGTGTAACTCTTTAGGGCCCATAGAAGAAGAAGCTGAAGAGGAAAGATTTAGTGAAGTATGGTACATGCATTTTGATGGTGCGTTTTCTAGATCTAGGAAGGGTGTTGGCATAGTCATTGAGTCTCCATCTGGTCAAGAATTTAAGTTTGCATATAGATTAGAATTTGATGCTACTAATAATGTGGCTAAATATGAGGCTTTGTTGCTTGGTCTAGAACTTTGCAAGGACATGGGTGTCAAATGTTTGAACATAAAAGGGGATTCATATTTGGTCATTCAACAACTTAAGAATACATATGCATGCAAATATGAAAGGCTAAGAAGATATATGAATGCAATATGGGACACCATGGAAGGTTTTGATTCCTTAGACCTTATTGCTATTCCTAGATATCAAAAATTTAAAGCAGATGAGCTTGGTGTGGCTACTTCTACTCTTCAACTCTCTCAAGGTTTAATTAAAGGAACATTACAGTAGACGTCATATTTATGCCTTCAGTTCCAGATAATGTGGATCATTGGCAAATATTTGATGATGATAACCAATTCATTAAGTTCTTAAATAACATGCAAGAATTTTCTGAGTTCCACATTAGTGAAAAAGAAGAAGGATGTCCTGAAATGATTTCAATGCTTGATGGGTTTTCATGTTATAATCAATTCAGGGTCAAAGAAGAGGATAGGCATAAAACTACATCCACTGCTCCATGTGGTACCTTTGAATATCTAAGAATTCTTTTTGGCTTGTATAATGTTGGAATCACATTTCAAAGAGCTATGGATTGTGCCTTTAGAGGACTGATTAGAAATATCATTGAAATATATCAGGATGATTTAACAGTGTTTTCAAATGATGGGAAGAGTCACATTAGTCATTTAAAATAGGTTTTTGAAAGATGCGGGGAATTTGAAATTTTTTTAAATCTGGCTAATTCTTAAGATAGATCCAGAAATAATTGAAGCAATTGAAAAGGTCCCTTTTCCTATATCAAGGAAAGCTCTCCAATCCTTCCCGGGCCAAACCAATTTTGTTCACAGATTTGTTCCTAATTATGCAGAAATAGTTAATCCAATCTATAAGTTGCTTAAGAAAGATGTTAAATTTGAATGGAATGATCAAAGCAAGAAATCCTTCAAACAAATCAAAATTTCCATATTTGAGGCTCCCATCCTAATAAGTACAGATTATTCTAAGGACTTCCATGTTTTCTCCTTTGCCTCTGAAGACACCATTGCTGGTGTTTTTCTTCAGAAAAATGACCAAGTCTAAGAAGAACCCATTGATTACATGAGTAGGGCCTTGTAAAATGCAGAATTAAAATACCCCATGGTTGGAAAACAAGCACATGCTTTGGTAAAGTTCATAAAACATTTCTGAGTCTTCATTGGATACTCTAAAGTAATTGGGTATGTTCCTAATTCAATAGTTAAAGATGTATTGTCTCAGTCAGAAGGATTATGTATAAGGGGAAGATGGATTGCTAAAATTCAAGAATATGACTTAGAAATCAAGCCTATAAAATTAATCAAGGGGCAAGGTTTAGCTAAAATGTTGACTGAAGGGAATGAAAGGGATTTGGGAATGATTTGTCAAAATGATGATTCAGAATATTCCCCAAATATCTTAAGGCTTGAATAGGTTGAATGGTATGTGGATATAATTTTCTATCTTAAAAACCTTACATGCCCAAGCCATCTTCTGGGTCACAAGAAAATATCCTTAAGGTTAAATTTATCCAAGTATGTCATCACTAAATATGTACTAGGATGGAGAAATCCTGATGGAATAATCCTTAGATGTGTTGATGAAATTGAAGACAAAAAACTAGTGGATGAATTTCATGTTGGTTTTTGTGGTGGCCACTATCCAACTAAAACAACAACTCACAAAATTCTTAGAGTTGGGTATTATTAGCCCACCATTTTTTTAGATGTCCATAAATTTGTAAGAAAATGTGAGGCTTGCCAATTTTTCACTGGAAAGAAGAAGTTAGCTTCCCTCCCTTTGCAACCAGTAGTGGTTGAAGCTCCTTTTCAACAGTGGGGTTTGGACTTCATAGGAAAATTTAAAGGTAATTCAAGTAATGGCTATTCATGGATCTTAACAACTACAAATTACTTCACTAAGTGGGTTGAAGCCATCCCTACTAAATCAACAACTACAAATGTTGTTATGGATTTCCTTGAAGAAAAAATAATAATTGGATTTGGAGTGCCTTCAAAGATAGTAATAGATAATTCAAAAGCCTTTTGCTCAGCAGAAATGTCCTCTTTCTATTTCAAACATGGAATTATCTTATCCCATGCATCAAATTATTATCCTCAAGGAAATGGTCAAGCAGATTCAAGTAATAAAAATCTAATGACCATAGTTAAGAAAATTGTTGGGGAAAACAAAAGGTCATGGGATAGTAAAATCAAATATGCATTATGGGTAGATAGAATAAAAAATAAGGCTTCAACAGGGAAAATTCCATTTGAGTTAGTGTATGGTTTGGATGTTAAATTTCCAATACACCTTAAGCTTCCAACATATGGTTTGCTTCGAGATTTCACTACAGAAAAAGATGCAGCTCAGAACAGGATTAATCAGATGATTGAGTTGGATGAACACAAAAGAAATACTTATGATCAGAGTTACAAAAATCAGGAAAAGATTAAAAGGGAATTTGATAAATCAACAAGACAAAGGGATGCCAAAGTTGGGGATACAATGTTGTTATGGGATAAAATCAAAGAAAAATTGGGCAAGCATGGGAAGTTTGGCAGTTTATGGTTGGGTCCATGGATGATTTTAGGGGCTAATTTTCCATGGTTTTTCCAAAAATGAGATTCGCTATTTTAAAAATGATTCGCCCAATTTCTATAGGATAAAATTATTTTACCTTAAAAATTGCCAAAATTTTATAAAAACTATATAAAATCCTTAGAAATTTGAATATTTTTACAAAATTATCACCAAACATTTATAGTTGGCATATGAAGGATTAGTAAGATTCGCCAAGATTTCTACATTTAAAAATACATTTCCATCCTTAAAATCATCCCTAGTTGGGTCCATATATGATCCGGGAAATAGCAGGTCCTAATGCTTTCTACCTCATCCATTTGGATGGTGAGCCCATGAATATTCCAAGGAATGGGAAATAACTCAAGCTATTTTTCAAATGATGAGCCACTTGGTGTCCAAAGGGGTACCCTTTGTAACGTATCTCTAACCTTTCTCCTTTGATTCTTTCGGTTTTGTTATTCTTTCATTTATGTATATAGTTCATTATACAGTCATTTCATTTATTGATTATTGTTTATTCTTTTCACATATGTACTTATGTTGGGTATTGGTGAGAACTTTGTTTTGTAGATTATGAGGTTCTCACATAATCTCCTTCCCAAAAGATCAAGAATACGTCCCCATGTGGAGCCATATGATGAGCACCTATTTCAAATAGGTGTCAACGTCATGTACCATGAAGATATGTACCTTGTGGTATGACAAGCTTGAAGACCTATGGCTCAGTAGGGTAATTCTTCCCTCATAACTTCTTTCTCTCCACAGAATGTTCGCTTCCCTGCGTGGGAACAATTTTGTAATGTAGCATGTTAGCATGGATCAAATAAATTTGTAATTTAGTGTCCTAGGACTTTATCATTAGGGAAGTCCTTTCATTGGATGTTTTTTTTCCTTAGGTAGTTAATTTTTATTTTTCAATGATTTTAATTACTTGAGTTTTTCACTCAAATTTCCTCCAAAGTGGTGACAGGTGTTTTAATGATCGATACCAGTAGGTAAATAAGGGCTAAAAGTGTTGTATATGACCATGATATACATCTCCTAGAGTCTTGTGGAATTCCTTTAAGTTTTGATAGGCTTTTTTAATAATTAAAATTTCCCGTAAATTGAGAATTTTTAATTATTTTTTATGTAAAGTGTAAAAATTTGGTCCTTGGGGATTTTGTATAGGGGTATGATTGTTCAAATAAAATGGATTAGGACCCCATACACCCTTGGACCAAGTTTCAGCTAAATTGGATAAATTTTGCTAGATCAATGTCCATGAGTCCAAGTCGGTAAAAAACCAACAAATAATTGGCTAAGGTAAAAATGCCAAATTTTGTAAAAGTGACTAAAGTTATAGAAAAGGAGGAGGAAATGATTCCTAAAGTCATTCCTAAGTTAGGAATATGTTCTAAAGTGAGAAAGGACCTCCCCATGGCAAGTTGTAACAACTAAATGAGTTTCCCTAGTGAGAGGGATGCCTTCCTCTTCATCATTTTTTGGACAAATGCAAGAAGTCAAAGGTTCCTCTTCATGAATGTTTGGAAAAATGAAAGAAGTCAAAGGTTGAGAGGGACCCACACCTTGGGTGCCCCCCTTGGTTCTTGGTTATGTGTTTAGACAAGAGGAAAGGGGGTTCCACCCCCTCAAACTTATGATTCCCTTCCTAAAGTGCGCCCCCCTCTCTCTATGGTGCGCCCCCCTTGGAGTTGACCCACTTGCAAGTGAAGTGACACATGTAATGCATGCAAGGGGGGTCTCTCCTCTTTCCCTCCCTTAAAATAAAGGCCCCTATCCTCATTTTTTCATGAAGTTTCATAGAAACTCTAAGTTGCCCAAATTTCTCCTCACTCTCTCTTGTTCTCTCTCTCCATTTCTCTCATGTAATCTTGCTACAATATTGTAGCCATTATTTTCAATAATAGAAGTGAAACTTTGAAGGATATCTTGGTGTTATTGTGGTGATATCTTGGTAATATATTGGAGTATCCTTTGTGTTCTTGTTTGATGTTCTTATGATGTAATATTTCTACAATTTATATTCATTTTTTCTCACATTGTTTTACTTGAAGAACCCTAAGCAAAGTATTTTGTTGGGGATGAATCTCTACTAGTATTGCTATATGTTTATGTGAGTTACTTTTCTTTGAGTTTGAAAAGTATTTTGTGAACCATTTTGAATAACTCACTTTCTTGCCTCATTGTGTAGCAAGGATTTACAATTTTGCATGTTACCAAAGCTTGGAAGAGTGGGCTCCAAAGACTTCACTAAAATTTCTGATATAATTTCCAGCACTTTCTTATATATTTTCTGCACTTATTTCTCTTCTAAATATTGCAATCTAATCAACTTCTAAGTTCATATGTTAGCATAAATTTTTTTGTTTTAGATACTAACAATTACTAACTTGTTTGAAGTGATTTTTAACATTTTTCAGCACATTTTACTTGTTGTTTTGTGCAGGTTTTCGCTAGTCTAAGGGGAGGTGCTGCTAAATCTTGGCCACAAAAATCTCAAGGAATCATCCAAGAGTAGTGGTGCAAGATCCCTTCACCATTTTCCCTTTCTAAAGCATTGCATGCAGCCCAAGAGAGTCTCTTGGGCTTACATTCTTTACTCATTATCATTATTTCTAAATTGTAAAGTATTTTCAAGTTTTTGCTTTGTCCACATCTTGCATGTGAGTGGCTTTGCCACCCTTGTTATACTGTGTTGACTAGATTAGTTGTTTGATTTATAATTTTTGCTTAAGTAATTGCCCCACTTCTCCCATAAAGAGAAAGTTGAGTGGCTAGGAATTACTTAGTTTATTTTTGCAAGTTCTTTTTCCCACCTTGGCCACAAAATCGGTAGGCTTGTCCTCCATCTTGTGCCATATTTGTAAGGCTTATTAATTTGTTTAAATTTTTCCCACCTTTGTCCTTAAGGAAAAGTTGTGTGGCTAGATTGTTATTTCCTTTCATTTTGAAGTATTTGTCATTGTGCCCATACCTTGCATGTGAGTGGCTTTGCCACCCTTGCAAAATCACATTGGCTAGTTTAGATTTCTTTTATTACAAGTAATACAAATTTCCCTCCGCCATTTTACCCTTATTCCCTCCTCCTACCTCTTGTGGATCTTGGGTGACAAGAGAGAGAAAAGGATTGTGTGGCTAGTTTAACTTGGCACTCAACTCTATTATTGCGTAAACCATTAAAAAATAGTGACTTGAGGAGGCTAGAAGGGGTTGAAGTCGGGAACGGTTTCACGACACTTAGTGTCCTCCTTGTTGAGTGCCCAATCACTTTGGATTTGACCTGTGGAGCTAGGGGGGGACCTTTTTGTTCCCCTGTTGAGCACCCAACACTTCCTCTTGGTTGAAGGGATAAGGACTTGGGGTAGTCACATAGCTTAGGTTTGCTACATTCACATCTAATTGCCCCTAAGTCAAAAAGAGACCTAAAAATCTACTAAAATCAACCTACACACTTTTCACAACATCTACATTTCAAGCTTTGTTATTTCTTTTTAAGCAATTCATTTCAAGAACTTTTACATTTCATTCTTTTCAACAATTTCCTTTCATATGAATATCTATTTTCAAAGCATTATTTATTTCAAGTATTCTTTATTCATTTGAGAATAATTGTTTTAAGTGTAAGATCATTTTTCATATTCATTGGGTAGATATCTCATAAATTTGGTTCATTCTTGTAGAAGTATATTTCTTTTGTGTATATTGGAATAAGTGGAATTGGATAATCTTTAGGCATTGGTCTAACTTTTGTTTTATGAAATAAAAGGTATGATTTTCATTGAAACACTGAATTTGCATGATTTATTTTCATTGGGTTGGGTCTCCCTAATCAACAAATCAATTAACTCCTAGAACTTTAATAAAACCTTCACATAGTTTAATAGGGTCTACCCCCCTTGGCTTCCGTAGGAGTGAGCATAGACAGAAGGAGTCTAGATCGAGGTGACAATGGGTCTAGACTTAGGTTTGTGCCTCCAAGGACATACGAAGTGGGTTGGAGACTTCTCCACGCTTTTAGGTGTGTATTAGGACGACAACAGACCCAACTTGCCAACTCATCCTGATGACTAGACCTCTTGTCCAATTTGTAGTAAATAGTGATATATAACTCTATGCAACAGAATCAATGCTAATAGATTCGTAAGGAAAAAAAATGGCACACATACACATTGCACAATAGATTTACCCAAGTGTTAGCACTTGGTAAATTTCCTAGAGGTTGAAAAAGAAGAAATCTACTAAGGTAACCTTAACCAACCACTTTTAAAGCTGGGATCTAGCCCTTCCAGCTTCAGAGAGGGATCTCTCTATATGATTTAGCTTTGTTTTATTTTCAGATATTAGGCTAGTTAAAGAAATCGTTGGATTTGTTGTAAAGAGTTTTTGAGAGTGGTTGAGACAATCTACACATCCATTGGGCTATGGGGTCAGTGTTTAATCAAGTCTGAGAAATAACCAGAAACGCCAAAGAAGTTCTTCACATGGCGAGGTAATACATTCACTGGATCTTTTAGTAATTAAAATGATGAATGGAAGAACAGATGAGGAAATAACTTCAACTAACAAGCAGTTAAGAATTTCTTAATTGAAGGTATTAGAAGATGAAACATTTAAATCTCTAGAATCGGAAACAGGGTATCAGAGATAAATCCTGCAACATAACGCTATTCATAAATATTAGATTCAGACAACAAAATGAATACAGAGAAAGAAAACATTTAACTTAGAGAATCACATCACCAGTGAACATACGCAAGAATCGTGTAAAATGCCTCTTCTTTATTAATGGTGGTTTTCTTCAAAAATGATACAGCTTGATAGCAATCGGGTGTGCGAATCAACAACCCTCAATACATCGGAAAATGAAATATTTATAAAACAAAATACATACGCTCCTGTCATAACTGATCAGGACGTGCTCATACTATTTTTAGACTAACTATCTTAACTAATCAAAACTGCTTTGATGACTCATTACAACTGTATACTGAATTTCAGGGGTAGGCCGTTGGCGAGGTGCCTCCGCAACCTCTGCTGACAGGATAGGTGACTGGATGTGACGGCTCATTTGCTAATCTAGTAGATCACACAGTTCTTCCCATCTCATATGACCTGGCACTGTGACTTTGAGCAATCTTCTATATACTTCATCCATGTCCGTGTATTTAGCAAATGTAGGCTTGACGATGAAAATGTGCTTAATCTCATGTTGGATACTAATATCCAACTGCAAAGCATCCATAAATGATTTTCCTGTGATGCTCCCCTGTATTCCTGCAAATTTAGAACTGTCCTTAGACACTTCCGTCAACCTTTTCTTATAATCAGGGAGTGTCATTAACTTGTCATTAATGACCTTCATACCAGGCATACCCTTCCTCTGCAGAGCATCTATCTTGTGGAAAAAATTCTGCACTCCTTGATCCATGACTTGGATCTTCTCCTCAAGTTGAAGCATGAGACCTCTTTTGGTCAGAACTCTTTTCACTTCCAATATGGTTTATGTCCTGTCTTCAATCTTCAATTCTTCGAGTTCCTCCCAGGTCTTAGAATTCAGGAACCTTATGATTTCATTAGCTTGGGCTGGCATGTCTCCCAGTTCCGTTCTGATTTTCTCCACAGCCTGTTTGCTCCTCTCGAGAAACTCATTCTGTTCAAACATGATTTGAATCATTGGCCAGATTTCATTAATGGATTTAGAAATATCCGTCCACACAAGTTCTTTAACCTCAGCCAAGGTCTTTCCTGCCATTGTCTATTTCTGGAGCTGCTGCAACTCTTTCCTGATCTGCTCATTCACTTGTTTTTCTTTAGACAGACTTGTCTGGAAAGAAGCCTTTAGCTCTTGGAGATTCTCCACCTCTTTCTTAATCCTGCTGATTTCTGACTCTTGTAGGTTCATTCTCTCCATAGACTTGGCCAGGTCTGTAGCTCCTTCTGGTAGGGGTACTGCTGTTGCAGATGGAACGACTGTCACCGTTGGTGTTGCAATTGGGATAGCACTCAACAGAATGCCTTCCATTGGCTTTTCCTGCTCTTTCTCCTTGAGAAGTCTCTCCATCTATGCATCCATCTCCTTTAACTGCGCATTCTGCTCCAGGAGTAATTTCAGCATCTCATCTTTTTCACTTTCCTTTTCAGCTATTTCTTTTGTCTATGGGTCCTCTGTTGGAGGGACCTTTAGCTGTTTTCTCAATGAGGCGATGTCAGCATTTTTCTTTTTAATCATCTCCTCAGCGGCCTTGACATTCGCCGGGTCATAACCGATCTTGAGGACCAGCTCCTCCAACGTCTTTATCCTGTTGTCCTTAGCGAAGGAAGATATCTTCTCTATCTTCAGTTGGGTCTAGGCATTGCTCAATGCTACCTGAAACTTTGACGCAGAAGTTGAAGCGTGGGCTAAAGTGTGGAAAATCATCTCCCCAGCTTGCTTATGCAGATCCATCTGATCTGCCGGATGCACATCTTTTGCTTGGAACTCAAACGTGGCCCTCTTGTAATCAGATATCACCTTTGGATCAGGCACTTGTGCTTGTAGGAATGACATATGCATCCTACCCTTCTATGTATCAAATGCTGAAAGAAGTCTATGCTGGGCCATGGATGACTGCTTCTGGAACTGTGCATAAGTGCTGCTGGTGAGCGTCTGGTTCTTCTTTTTGATCGTGTCATATTTTTCAAAAATGCCCAACTTGGGCCCAGTCTTGCTTGGCAGAGTATCCAAGGGAGAGTCTGTGGATTTTAACGCTTTTGTCCCTTCCTTAAGTTGACTGGAGTCGAAAGGAAACCGAGTTGCTTGGCTCCAGTAGTGGTCACTGTGGTAGTCAATGTGGTAGCTTCTACTGTAGTGCCGGGCGTAGAGACTGTCTTCGGCTTCTTGGAGTGAATTTGAAATTCCTCCAGTGACACCTCTGTTACAGGAGGAGATGACTCCTGTCGGGGTCTCTTATCCTTGAGAACCTGAGGTGTGGTAGCGGGTAGTGCACTTGTTGAGGGGCCCTGTTGTTCCAAGTCCAGCAAAGTGTCAGGCAGCCAGACTGTCTGATTCGCAAATTTCTCGATCTCTGGCTTGGGCTCGTGAGTATACGGGGCATTTTTGTTCTTCACCCTCATATCTGAAATTATCCCGTGCGGATCATAGTGCCAGATGAAACTCGTAGATAATTTCATTTCCTTCAACATCCGATCTACCTCTTCCTCTGTGCCTCGGTTATTGCAGATGAAGGGACCAATTTGTCCCTTGATTCTCAACTACTGCTTTTTCTTAAGTGAAACAAAATGAATATCATCAGAATTCATAATCTGCCTTATATATTCTAATGCAAAAACCCTTACCGGTACATAACGTGGCAGTTTATAAGGCGCCAATTCGCATCCAAAGACTCTGATTTCTGTGTGATTATGGCATAAATACCAGTCTCTTGTCTGAACGTTGTCCGAGAGATGCAGGATTCTCTGGACTTCATCATTTATTCGTGGCTCTGGCATGCCACGCAACATACTTACCACAGGGTGGTAAAACTGGTCAATGAACGTTGTGAAGTCATATTCGACAGAATTGTGTTTCAGAAGAGACGTCCACGTTGTGACTGTTGTGGCCTCCCGTCGACGTCCATCTCCTACATGGAGAAATTGAACTTGTCTGCTTGGAAATAGATGAACATGTAAGCCAGAATGGATGAATACCTGAACATGCCTTCTGTGGTGAAATTAACAAATTGTTCATGGATGTTATTGGCTAGGAAAGTGCTGTAGTCGAACTGCGTGGTCGGTTGTTCGTCATTTGAGAAGATAGATAGAAAACCCAGGATGGGTTCGTCTACCCATTGATCGGAATAGTACCCAAGGAGGGCACACAGGGAAGAAATAATTTGATTTCCTTTGGTGGAAAACCAAGAATAAGGGTACGGGGGATTGGTGGATGGGAGCGGAGCGGAAGTAGGGAAAAAAAGCTCAACTATCTGAGCTCTCTGCGGGAAAGTCATCTTTTGATAAAGCTCAGTGAGGATTTCCAGGTTGAATGGGGATGCAGATTCCGGGGGGGTTATCTGCATCATCTGGTCAATATCTTCTGGGGTGATGAAGAAGAGGACGTCCCCAGATGAAGAAACAATGGCTTTCTGGTCGGGGACGTAGTGGGCCTGGCAGTGGAGGGAAAACTCGGGGAAATGGTGAATTTGGGGGAACAGATATAGGGGCAAATTGGACTCCCAGAGCCCAATCTCGTCACTCTGGTCCAGGAAGACTTCCCGGAGCCATGACTGCAGATCAAAGAAGTCAAAACTGCATATAGTGTCTGCTATCAAGCGATCTTTGTCGACCAGAGGGATTTTAACCAGGTCAACCGGAGGAGGAACGAACGGATTCTCTTCCTCTTCAGTTTGCTTCGTCTTAGATACCATTTCGGCCACTGTACCTGCAACAAACAATACGTTAGTGGGGTCGACTGACTGTAGGTGAAAACGATGTGGGAGCAATGGAGGAAAAGGATGTTTCTGGCGCGACGGATGAATAACGAATACAAAGGAGAACGGTAGTTTTATTCAAAAATGGGTCGGTTGGATGCGGGAAAACGGTCAGCGTGACAACGGGTATGTTATCCAGTTATTAATGGACAACGGGCCACTTGGGGTGATATGGCAGGTGACGGTGACCAGAGTATATGGACGACTGACGTGTAGGTCTGTGATTGGGGGTAAAAGTCGCCAAAGGAGGCTATCCATGAATGAAGGGGGTTATGGTATTGACGATGTGGACTGACAGTAGTTATGGGATGGGACTTCGACCCGGGAGCAACTGGGACAAGTGGAATTAGTGGAGGATGACGTCCAGGGGTGATGGGGTGTTAGATAGCATGTGGAGGATGGGACCTATGAACCAATAGAACAATGACACAAGTACCCAGGGGGCCATCCGTAAGGAATATTTATTTTGGACCCCCCCCTTTTGATTAAAAGAAAAACACCAAGGGGGGTCCGGAATCCATCGTGATCCATTGATCTGCACGCTTGTTTTATGGCCGTCCAGATCTGTGCGCTCTTTAATATCAATTCTGGACCCCCCCCCCCCTCCATTAAAGGCAGAACGGAAGGGGGGTCTGGAATCCGATGTGGATCGTCGATTTGAGTGCTCCGATTAGAGTTGTTTAGATCTGCGCCTGCGTTATAACCAATTCCGGACCCCCCCCCCCCCTTGGGTTAAAAGTAGAACACTAAGGGGGGTCTGGAATGCTCTGTGAGCCGTCGATCTGAGCGATGAGATCTGGACCACTGGAAGGTGACCGAAACATATGTCAGGGGCGAAAAAAGTCATGTGTAGGAAAACTTAGGATTAGTGCTTTTTCATAGGTTTTTCTTCGATTTTCTCATACACACCACCAAGGGGACATCATTTCAACTACACTTAGGCATTGGAGTCATGAGGTAACAACTTTATCGATCTGGTTTTATTTGGGCAAGGTAGGCCAAGCAGTTAATCTACATTCTAACCTACTTCACAAGACGAATAACCCAGATTAAACTGTTGGGTTAAGGTATTATTTTTCCTAAGGGCTATCTAATCAGGATTAGATGGTCTGATCAGATGTATTCACTAGTTCTATCCTAGGGGCTATCTGATCAGGATTAGATGGTCTGACCAGATGTATTCACTAGTTCTATCCTAGGGGCTATCTGATCAGGATTAGATGGTCTGATCAGATGCATTCACTAGTTCTATCCAAATTTAAAAGAACTTGGTCATGCTTGAAAGGTATGACCAAGTCACTGTTATTGCATGGGGCTTTTTATTTCAAATCTTTTTGCCCTCTTTTCTTTTCCTTTTTTCTATTTTTTCTTTTTCTTTTTGCAAAAATGAAAAATGAATTTCCAATAAGAACACTAGATACAGATAATATCAATAATATCCAAGTCATAAGTTGATTTCCATAATTTATGGGGTGATAACACCAAGAAACCCTTAACTAGGAAAACCAACAAACTAAGAGCCACAACTCTTTCTCATTGTATTAACAACGAAATACACCATACAATATAAAGGTATTATGTGGCTTCATTTAACCCTAATCCGCAAAGTGTTATTATATTACAAGGTAAACCGTCAGCCTTGTGATTACAGAGTCCAACCCCAAGGAGACCAAAAGAATTGAACCCATGAACTCCCCAAATTTGGGAAAGATATCTCACGTCTGGCTCATGATCACTTGAGCTAACCTTATGAATAAATTCAATTATTCCACATACAAAAATATTTTTTAGAGTTTTGTTGAATAATTTTATAGTATAGGTTAAAACTTGATTGCAATTGTTATTTTAGATTAATCCGTTCATATTTTTGTTATGAAGATGGTATATGAACTAGAAACTCTTCTTTACAAAGTAAGGTGAGAGATAATATTTATTTTAAATAATGTTAACCCCTAGTGTAAGAGGTCAAATCCTACTCAAAGGTGTATCAATTAATATTGATGGAATAAAGAAGGTATCATTATGTTTATAGTCTCTTTGTTTTCTTACTCTACATTGTAGAGATGGCCTACAATGTAGAGTAAAAAACTAAAGAGACTATAAACATAATGATACCTTTTTTATTCCATCAAATTAATAGATATACCTTTGACCACTTACACTAGGGGTTAACATGATTTAAAATAAACATTAGCTCTCACCTTACTTTTAAAGAAGAGTTTCTAGCTCATATACCATTTTCATAACAAAAATATTAACTAATTACTCTAAAATAACAATTACAATCAAGTTTTAACCTATACTACAAAATTATTCAACAAAGCTCTAAAAAACATTTTCGTATGTAGAATAATTGAATTTCCTGAGGAATCTCTACAGGTTAGCTCAAGTGATCATGAGCCAGATGTGAGACCTTGTTATGAGGAAAATAACTCTATGACATGGGGTAAAATACAATAGACAGAATGACTGTAGAAATCAACTCTAATCCCAAGTATGCTATATAAATGTAAATTCCAATCAAGACACAATAAAGAGCCTACCTTGTCTGGACGTTCAATGAAGACCATCATTGAGCATGCAACTCAAAGCTCTATACCTGAAACTTGTCCTCAACAACCAAGATACACAAGCATATGGTGATAATATATAAAGTTATCACATACAATAGCATAATCCATTAACATTCATAAAAAATACGCCCATGAAATAATAATTCAAATATTTGCAAGACATCAATTGGACGAGAAAAGAGTATTTCTATTAAAATATGATCAACAAAAGTATACAAGTGACAAACTTTTGTGTCAACACGTCTCGAAACCCTGAAACTAAGTCCCTTCCAGTTCAGCCTCCACCACTTCAATCCTCACCAAAGACAAGCTCATATAAGAGACATAATGAGGTTCTCCATCAAAGAGGGAAGAGCTTGGGGGATGAACAATGTGTTCAAACTTTACAAGAAAAAGGGATGCAAACTCAATATGAAGTGAATAATTTCTCCAGAGTAACCTTGCTCTCAAAAGTTGAACTCTCTCCTCTTCCACGGTTTGGATATGGCCCATTTATATCCTTCAAATGGAACTGAAGGGCCGATTCAGAACGTTTCCAGTATTTGGAAGGTCAAGGATCATGGATCTCATGACGTGACATGGAAACCCTACACAATTTTTAATTTTAAGAAACAAACTCGATGTACGCGGGTTGTAGTGGTGCAACTTGCGTATATGGATGGTGTATAATTGATAGGGAACATATATGTGGAAAAATATGATTTTTAGCTCTGGGAAGTACAAAAGGTAACTTCAAGTCTGCATAGGGAAAAAAGGCCTTCTAAGCAAGTTGCATGGGGTGAGACAAATATTGTTATAACAGACCTCTCCCCCAAAGTTGGAGAGGTCACGTGTTCGATTCTCTTGGTCCCCTTGGGGTTAGAATCTGTAATCACAAGGCCAACGAATTACCTCATTTACTATCCATGGATCATGTGGAAGTACTTAGAGGGTTTTCCACAAGGATTTCCTTAGAAAAAAATGAATTTCTTGAAAAATAACAAAAAATGTGTATTAAAGTAATCTTTCTTTGGGGAACATTTAAAAACTCGTAAGGGAATCCATACCTATATTTGTGGGACACATGGGATACAAAACTACTAAGGAGATTATAAAGGCCAATAAACTCCCATTTGCGGTACTCAAAAATCCCTATATACCTCACTTGTGAATAAAAGTCTCCACAACCTCCCATTTGTGGCACCTACAGGGTTTATAACTTTTATCTACATGTATCATAGGGACCTTATAAACCTTCATATGCAAATTTTCATGGGACCACAAGCCCCATTTATAAGCTCAAAGGACCCTCAAATTTCATTTTCAAGTTTGTAAGGAATCCTCATGCTCCATTTACATGGTTAAAGAACCCAAACTTTCATTTATGGGTCATACAAGGGCCCATAAGCCGTATTTGTAGATTGCAAGTTATAAAAGGCCCACAATAAGTTACCATGGGAGTTGAATCCTTCATAGGAGGAGAGAACTTCTACATAATTTGACAACCTTTATGTGATTACTTAAACAACATGGGATTTAATTATTCGGGATGGATTAGGAAATTCATGTGGGCCCCGATGGGGTAAGTTGGTACGTCAACTTCCCAAGGGCGTAACTTTTGCATACAATATTCATTTGGGGTACATGATAGCTCATTTGAAAGGTCTATCCAAGGAATACACATTTTTCTGCCACACTTTGGCTAAAATCTATAGTGTTACTATGGCGGGCCCAAAAAACATGGTTTAGGGAATCAAAACGACCCCGAAAGTTTAGGACTTGAAAATATGTAGAAATATTTCCAAGGTGGAAAACCATGGTTTGAAATAGTGGAATAGGTGGGTGGCCACCAATTTATTCCTGGATCAATACTCCCCCGTTAGGAAGCAATGGTCTCCATTGCATGAAGTCCCTGGGGAAAATTTTGTTGAATCTAAACCTTAGTGAGTTGCTTGCCTTGTTGAAGAAGCGATCTTGCTTAGCTTGTTGAAGCTCGTTATGAAATGGTTGTTGGAGGGGTTAGATCTGTTTAACCAATTTGGCTACATGATCTGCATGAGTGTGGGAGGACTCTGTTAGTGAAGATGCAACATGAAGAACATGAAGGGATTTATCATAACTTGGTTTGAATAGGCAGTGTGGAGGAACCCCTATAGGTGCAGTAGGAATATCTCGGTGCTCTTCTAGAATCTTGTTGATCTGCTTCTGCTAGATAGAAGAGTCTTGGGCCAAAGATGCAGTGGTTGCAATGTCCTTCTCTTCTGATCAGATTGTGAAGAGGCTAAAATTTGTGGTATGGGAGATTACTTTGCAGCATTGTTTTGTTGGTACAGTAATCAGAACTACCTCTAGTATCTTGTAGGGATGACCCCCCATAGTAACAATGACACTACGGGGTTGATACTCATAAACAACATGAAGCCTCCACATATATGGCTGGCCTAATAGAAGATTATAGACTTCTAGTGGGGCAACATCACATAATACCTCATCCTTGAAGGGATTGATGGCATATGATAGGTGACACTGTTGGCTGACATGAAGATCTCCTCCTTGGCGAAGCCATCCTATGTTGTATGGATGCGGATGTGGTGTTGTCGTAAAATCCAACTACTTGACGACCTTTGTTGAGATGAGGTTCTTTTGGCTTCCTCTATCAACAATAAAATGCGGTGGAGTCCCCTTCACCCACATCTATGAATGGAAAAGGCGCTCCCCCTCCTCGGGATCCTCTGGTTCTTCTGGTTGGATTGTTGTGGTCGTGACAGTAGCAGTGGGTTCTGCATCAATTATATGTCTCCTTTTATTATTGTCTTAATAGGAGTCCAAGTCGGGGCTCGGCTCTGTTTCTTTGAGCTCAACCACCAATGATTGTTTTGAGCGACATTCATCGATGTTGTGCGAAGGGATTTTGTGGAAGTCACACCACTTCCTAGTGTACTTATTCGTCTGCCTGTTACCCTTATTTTCATGTGGCTTGGAATGGTTGTCTTGATGTTGACTACTCTGTGAGTTAGGGTTTCCTTTATCATACTTTGGTTGTTTCGGATTTTCATACCCAAATTCTCACTTGTTTCGCTACTTAAATTTCTGCTTGATTTTGAAAACATATCTATAAGAGACTCCCAGTGATGAGATGTCCAGAAACTCCATTTCGGTTTGGATGTACCTATGTAGAGCCTTGTGATATTTCAAATCCATTTGTTGCTCAGAGTCTTTGATATCGAGCTTGGTGCGCAAGGTATGGAAGGTATTTGTGAACTCCATCACTGTTTGGTCTTGCTTTTGATACAGTGTGGTCCATCTCATGTACCAGTCATCATGGTTTCCCACAGGGTAATCTTGCTCCTTGACTGCAACCATAAAAAAATCCCAAGTGGGCTCAATCCCAAATATTCCAAACTCCTCTGTGGAACTTTTCTCCCAGTAAGTTTCCCACCAATGTTTGACATGGGGGAGAGCCTTAAGGAGTGCAAAGGTGATCTTTTCTCTATCGAAAAAATTGTGAACATAAAATAACCTTCTAGCAAATTTAATAATTTTTCCAAATCATCTGCATTGATCTAACCTTCAAATATGGAAATATCAAAATTAACTTGTACCTTGAATGGGGTAGCGTCTCCAAAGAGACTACTTGATGAAGATGTGCTTGTTATTGTTGGCAATCATTGAAGGATTTGGGGAAAATTCTCCAACATCTCGTTCCTTTGTTGCATGAGGGCTTCCACGAGAAACAACTTGATGGGATCTTTTACTCCCTCTTCTCTCTTCTCTTCCTCCATGGGAGGTCACTTTGGCTGGTGAGAGTGGTTTTCCTCAAGAGAAACTAGCTCAAGACCCAACTCTCTATACCCTTACCTCGTCGGGGACATGCATAAGAAATGAAAAGGAGTAACATGCTATGATACCACTTATCCATATTATTTTGAGAACGAAATGAAGGCAGAGATATAACAATGAAATATACAGATATATTGCAATAAACACAAAAATACAGTAATGCACAATTTTTTTTAATGAGAGAATGTACATAAACTGTAAAATTACAGAGTGAATGACTCGCTAGAATGGTACCAACTTATCTCTGAGAAGAGATGTGATGGCTACACTCATTCACAAGAAGATGATGATGTTTACAATGAGGCTCTAGAGGCCTTTTTAATACAAAGAAAATCCAAAACCCTAACCCCGGAAGATGAAACACCAAAAGGCATGTCGGCCCCGATGGGGTAAGTTGGTACGTCAACTTCCCAAGGGTGTAACTTTTGCATACAATCTTAGTTTGGGGTGCACTATAGCTCATTTGAAAGGTGTATCTGAGGAATACACATTTTTCCATCAAAATCTAGCTAAATCCTATAGTGTGGTTGTGGTGGGCCCAAAAAACATTGTTTGGGGCCTCAAACCGGCCTCAGAAGTTTAGGACTTGAAAATATGTAGAAAAACTGCTAAGAAGGAAACCCTTGTTTTGAACCAGTGGAATAGGTGGGTGGCCACCGATTTTCACCTAGATCAATTAAATTTTTTTATGTGGCTTTGTTTGGAAGAAAAAATCCTAACATGGGAAAATCTACAAAAAAGAGGATATCAAGGCCCTGGTATGTGCAAATTGTGATTGAAGTAGGGGGGAACGGTTGTTCATTTATTTATACATTTTTCCTTCTTCAAAAGAATATGGACCCTAGTTTGTGGTAGATTACATTTATCAGGTACTTGGGGAGGTGGTTCAATTGATCTTCGTATGCAAAATTGGGTGAAGGAAAGGAATTATTTGACTGAATTGCATATCTTTACAATGTGGGGAGTTTGGATAGCACGTATTTTGGCCTTCTTCGAAGGAAAATATTTGGATGAATATGTTGTTAGTTCTAGAATTATTGCTTATTTTTATAAATTTCACAAGGATAAATTATTGTCTGATAACAAAGTTGTTTGTTATTCTCTGCCTAATTTATTTGAGACTATGCTTGTAGGTTTCTTTGATGGTGCAGTTGCTAATGGATTTTGTGGAGTGGGTTTTGTACTAAAATTTTCACATCATTTTTCAATGCATGCATACTTTGGACGAGGGAAAGGAACAAATACAAGAGATAAGATTATTGCTCTATGGGGTTTGCTATGGTTGGCTAGAAATCTCAAATTGGACAATCTTCAAGTATCGGGGGATTCTAAAGTTATTACAAACTGGGCATCAGGAATGGTTAATTTGCAAGAGCTAGCTCGTGATTAGTAGAAAGAAGAATCATGTGTCTCACGGAAGAATTTGTCTACATTTCCTTTGTTAGGATATTTAGACACTTAGGAGTTAGTTAAGATCTACTTGGTCTAATATGTCGTTAGGTAAAAGTGTGTTTCTTTAGTATGCATTAGTATGCATTTGTAGTTAGGAAATCCGACGGTCACGATATGTTCCCGAC
>ML806016.1:513643-535470 GCA_009831015.1 Picea engelmannii | reverse complement strand
AATATCATTTTACTTCAATAACAATTATCATCTACACAAGTTAGAACTATAGTTTTAAAGAATTGTCAAAAATAAATTATCATTAATTGTGAATAAATTTTAATTGGATGATTAATATTCAATGTAAGTTGATTTATTGAAAAATAAATATTAAGTTTAACACATTAAAAGTGGAAAAAAAAAACACAAAATTATAAAAAATACATTCTAGGTAGTTTGAATCTTTGAAGAATGATAAGAATAGCAAGTCTTCATAAATTTCAAGTTTCTTGTTTTACAAATATAAAATAAAAAATGGTATCTCTCCATAAATTGAAAACAATTTTTATTTTTCAAATGGGAAGTAGGTAAAATTAGACTCTTTAGAAGAAAACATCATATTATAACCACAAATTCAAATTTCTTAAAGCTTAGCATAAAAATTGTGTAGATAATGCTGATTTATAATTTAATTATAAATAAGGGATCTAAAGTGCACAAACTTAAATTTTACATAATTTTTAATTGAAATATTCAATTCATTAACTTTAAAAGATGGATGGAAAAAAATCATACAAATAATATTTAATCAAAATTTTAACCTATTTTAGATAGTGGATATATATTCTAAAACTAATGAATTCTAAAAACTCATAATTTATTGAATATTTGATTGTGTTATAAGCTAATTAAAAAAAAAAAAGTATTTTAAGATTATTTTTAACAAATTTTCAATTTCAAATCTCCACGGAAATAAATCAATTATAAAGAGGTCCTTGAAAATATGTTTTTTGTTTACAAGTTGTAAAACTACTAAGATTATGTACATGATATTAAAAATGATTCCATCTAATAGTTGTGTACATAAGATTCCACTTGATATAACTTTTAAATGTGTAGATTAGAATAGATTTGAGTTATTGCTTATATAATCAATTGTAATATCATCAAAATATAAATTGTGAACCAATATAAAAAATAAAATAAAATAAATACCTAGTTATTAAAGAAGACATTAGATATGTAATTTGAATTTACTCTTAGTCATACATTAATATCATGATAGTTCACAAGTTCAACTAAAACAAAATCTTCATATGCAATTTACCCAAAAATTATGCATGACATCTCTAATCAGTCATGTTAGTCTACATGCGACTTCTTTATAACACAAGACATTAAAAATAATGGAGTTTGAATTTATCCCTAGTCATACATGTTGATGGTTGATAAATGCAACTGAAACAAGTAGGAATTTCCTCTTTCTTTTTATGAGCTCCCTAATAATGGTTGATAAGTTCCACCAAAACACATAGAAATACAAACTTCACGCAATTTACCCAAGACTATGCACTATATCTCTAATCATAGTCATGTTAGTTTACATGTGATTTCTTTATTACACAATACATTAAGAAGCATGTGGTTTTAATTTATATCTAGTCATATCTTGGCATCATGATGATTGATAAGTTCAATTGAAATAAGTGAGAAGCTCTTCTTTTTTTCTATAAACTCCCTAATAATGGTTGATATGTTCCACCAAAACACATAAGTTCCTCTTTCTTTGTATGAGATCTCATCATTACACATGGTAATAAAATCTTCATATGTAAATATTATGACATTTATAATCATAATCATATTAATTCACATGTGAATTATTTACATTACAAGATATTAAAAAGAATGGTGTTTGAATTTATTCAAATATAATGGCATTTAAAATCATAGTCATGTTAGTTCACATGTGAATTCCTTATATCACATGATATTAAAAAGAATGGTGTTTGAATTTATCTTCATACATTGGCATGATGATGGTTGATAAGGGAAACTAATTATAAGCTCCTTAATAATGGTTAATAAGTTCTGTGAAAACACATAGGAATAAAAATTGTATATGCAATTTACCCAATAAATATGCACTACATCTTTAATCATAATCTTGTTAGTTCATATATAATTTTCTTATTACACAAAACATTAAAAAGCATGTGGTTTGAATTTATATCTAGTCATACCTAGTATCATGATGGTTCTTAAGTTCACCTAAAACAAGTAGGAAGCTCTTTTTCTCTATGAACTCCTTAATAATGGTTGATAGGTTCCACCAAAATACTTGAATAAAATCTTCATATGTAATTCAATTCAAAACACATGTAATTATAGTCATGTCTTATCTACATGCAATCTCTCTATTACACATGACATTAAGAATAATGTGGTTTAAATTTATATCTCTTTATACCTTAACATCATAATGGTGAATTAGTTCAATCTAAACAAATGGAAAATTCTTCATTCATATTACACTACATTAAGAATAATGTGATTTGAATTTATATCTCTTTATACCTTGACATCATAATGGTGGATTATTTCAATCTAAACAAATGGAAAATTCTTCATTCATATTACACTACATTAAGAATAATGTGGTTTGAATTTATCTATCTTCATATATTAGCATCATAATAGTTAATTAATTCAACTTAAACAAATAAAAAATTCCTCATTTTTTTTAAAATTAGCTACCCAATAATGATTTAAAAATCTTCATATACATTTTATCCAAAAGTTTTACACCGCCATAATCATAGTCATGATAATCATAGTCATGTTAGTTCATATATAATTTCTTTATATCATAGTCATGTTAGTTCATATATAATTTCTTTATTATATAAAATATTATGAAGAATGTAGTTTGAATAGTCATGTTACCATAATCATAGTCATGTTAGTTCATAAGTGATTTCTTTATTATATAAAACATTATGAAAAATGTAGTTTGAATTTATCTTTATTTGATACGTTCAACCAAATCAACACTAACACTAGTCATCGTCATGTTAGTTTATATGTAATTTTTTAATTACCCAAAACATTAAAAAAGGTGTAATTTCAATTCAACTTTCTTACCATACATACCTTGACATCGTGATATTTGCCAAGTTCAATCTAAACTTATGAAAATAAAAAGTTCATATACACTGCAAAAATTTTCTTATTATAGTAAAATCAATTCACATGTAATTTCTTTTTCTTTATCTATCTTTTTAAATATTTATTAAATGTTTTTTATGTGATTTTATTTTTAATTTTTTTACTATTAATTTTTTTTTAAATATTTATATTGTTTTTTGTTATAACAAAATAGATTTATTAATAAAGATTACATGTGGGGTTAAGAAAAATGTTTATTTTGTAATTTTTTTATTTTTTTTACTATTAATTGTTTTTAAATATTTATATGTTTTGTTATTATAACAAAATAGATTTATTAATAAAGATTAAATGTGGGGTTAAGAAGTTAAACATAACCATTCAATTAGTTTTTTTTTTCAAAATTGTTAAAGTTTCTTTAAATGATTATAATGTTTAGCTTTTTTCAAAATTAATAAAATTTTCATTATTATCAATCTTTTTAATGGTTAAAATGTTTTTTTATACATATAAGAAAATTTTAGAGATTAAATATAGCCATTAACTAATTTTTCATTTTTTCCCAAAACCATTCATTCATTTAATTATAGAAGATATAAAATTTTGAAAATTCTGAATTTTTTAAACCAAAACATAGTAAAATTTATGATTGATATTGTTGATATTATGGTAGTTGTGGGAGGTATTAACCTCCATGTGTAACCCTAACCAGAACAAAATATTCTGGGAAGCAAGAAGAAACCCTAAAGCATTGGACGTAACTTTAGAAGACAAGTTGGCTAAAATAAATGTTTAATATTGAGTTTTTAGCCTCCAGAATGAGAAGTCGACCCAGACAGCTAAGGAGGAACAGTATAAATACAGGATGCTAGAGCGCATTTGACAAATACAACTCACAATTGCAGAAATGCAAGAGTGCACATTGCAGAAATTGAGTAAGTGCACAAGTCTGGAGAGTAGTTGCAGTTGCAACTACTACAACTTGTATTTTCAGTTTAGGCTTGGGATTTCTCTTGGTTATGGTTTGGACTTTCTGCCTTGTGTGATAGCTCTGGAGAGAGGTACACTACATTGATTGGCTATTAGGCCTAGGGTATGCTTCCAGAATTATTCTCTGTCAAGGTTAAGGTGCTTAGGGGTGGCTTTGGCCTATGGTTGGGTGACAATATTGCTATATTGTCTATGGTTAAACGATCACACCTATTATTTCTAATAGGTTATGAGCTCACACTATCTTCGGATAGTGTAACTGCTGGAAGATAGATTGGGAGGATTTGCTCAGTTATAGCTGCAGTTGCAGTCAAATTTTTTGTTGGAGCAATGAAACCCTAACCCTCTTGTTGCGGCACCTTAAGTGAAGAGATTGAATTAATTTATGGATAGCCTAGTGTGCACTAACATAGTGCACCTCCTAGTACTCTCAACAAGATAAGACATCAAGTTTGAGTTTTTGGTCAAAGTCAAGGTTGACCAAGTCAAAATCAATGGTTGACCAAGTCAAAGAAGTCATGACTTACTCTATCAAGTCATGACAGACCTCATCCTTGCCAAGAATAAAGTGTTGGATATCGTGGAACCACAGTTTGAAGAAGGAAAAGAGAAGGAACCTCAGAACGTTGCAATTATGGAGAAGTTCAAGGACAATGACAGCAATGCCATGAGTATTATAGTGGACTTTGTAAAAGACCACTTGATACCCTACATCTCTCATATTGACTCATCTAAGAAGATGTATGATGCACTAACTAACCTCTTCTCAGTGAGAAACATTGGACAAGTAATGAGTCTAAAGAATGAGCTCTGTGAAATGAAAATGAATGATGATGACAACATAACATCATACCTTGTGAGAATCTCTCATTTAAGAGATCAACTACAAGCTATTGCATAAATAATTTCAGAGAAGGAACTGGTAAATATAATACTCAATGGCCTTCACAAGACATGGGATGCATTTGCCGCAAGAATGAACACAAGAAGGGAGTATCCCACATTTGAAGAACTTTGGACTTGTTGTGCACAAGAAGAATCAAGGATTAGTGCAAAAGAGAAATTCCAAAGGAAAGATGATGACCAACCTTTCACAACAAAGTTCAAGAATTTCAGGAATAAGAAGAATTTTGGCTCAAGGAAGAAACCAAATCAAGAAAAGGATATGTCAAAGATACAATGCTTCAAATGTCAAAAATATGGTCACTACAGGAACCATTGTCCCGAGTTAAAGAAAAGGAAGGAAACAGAAGAAGCAACAGTTTCTGAAGAAAGAGAACTCTCAAAGAAGGCCAAGCAGGATAAAACATACTTCTTCTTCTAAGACAAGGTAACAATATTCTTCATAGTTCTTGTACAAACCATGTTTACATAGTTTATGTACATATATTTCATATCTATTTCTTAGAAGATAAGATGTTCAAGAGAAACAATACCTATGGAAGAATAACAAGATAAGGATTGTTATCATGATGACTACAAGTCAAGCAATACATGAAAAGATGAAGTACATTGGAAATCCTTGGTAACAATTCCTTTGGAAGCTATTACATAAGTAGCAACTGCAAGATAAAGCCGAAATCATAATCAAACTTGAAGAAACCCAGAAGAAGTCAAAACAGAAAGAAGTCAACAATCAAGAGGAAATTAGAAAAAGACTTGTGACACTTTGCAGAAGGCAATAAGGATACAGACGGAAGCCTGGACTCTCTTAGATGGAGGGAGCTGATTATATCCAAAAGACGATCATGCATTCATGCATGAAGCAAGGATTAGGAGAGATTTAAACGTAAATGATATGATCCATTGAGGATTATGAAGTATCTATCCATGTTTCAATTGAAAGTAGCAGCCATGATAATCAACATGTGTTCTGTTTGACTCTAGAATAAGTCTTCTTCGAAAAGAAGCCTTAAAGTATCCATAGTTGTCCATCTACATCCATGATCCTATGATGAGAGGAAAAAGTTGGAATCTTTAGGGCATATAGAATACCCCATGGACCCTAGAGATAAAGAGAGACATAAGGAGAAACATGAAGTTTCCAAGAAAGAAAGAAAATAAAGAACAACCAATTATCATACCAAGAATCACAAGACTACGAGCTTGCTTTGAACCCACTAAGAAACAATCGAGTAGAAGAAATGGAAGTTATGATAAAGAACAGTGTATAGAAAATATAAAAATGGCTTATGAATGAAATCATTACAAGATTCAGCCTATACGGGTGTTGTCTAGTGGCCAACGGACGTGTTGTTAAGGTGTTCGTGCTGCTAAGAAGGTCACGATTTCAAACCTCATCTTATCCATAGGTCATGCTTGCGGGTGGTGTGGTTTTTCCTAGGGGTTATAAGACAGCCGACGAGATTTGACCCTATGTTATGTGAGTACGATACCTCCGCCATTACCAATTCCCTAGATACAAAAAAAGAAAGCATTACAAGATTCAGAGGTTCTTCCAGAAGGAGGGAGAGGACTATGACAACAACTTGTTCCAGATATACCTCTTGTAGTATCCATGGATTAGAATTTACATGTAAAAGACTGTTCTTCCCAATAAAGCAAGTGAGAAAGAAGATTATACCAGAAAGAGACCCATGTATGCAGATATAAGAAGACCTTGTATGGATTCAAGCAACTTGATGCAGAGTATCTCATATACAATAGAAGCATGGTGAAAACGTTCTGTGAAAGAGATAGTATATCAGAATAATTACTCAAAAGTCTGGGATGATGGATTTCTAATCCATGGAAAACTCTCATGATGACAGAAGAAGTGCTACTTGGATATGTTTTAGTTTGAGTCTTCCAACAATGTCATGAGCTAGAAGGAAACATAAGTGTTGAATTTGACCATGATATATTGTAATGATCAGAGCTATATGAAGCCTTCAAGAGAAAACCAGTGTTTCATGACAGACCGAAGTACATTGAGATCAAGCATTATATTCTCCATGATGAAGTCCTTAAAAGAGAAGTGGTTCTCCAATATTTCTCCACAGATGAGTGGATAATAGATATTTTGGTAAAGCCTCTGTCCAAGATGAAAATTTTGCATACTCAAGAAATAAGTTGGGGCTCGTGGAGATGAATTCCTTATTAAAAAAGGAAGAGATTACTCCCAGGTTGGGAGGGAACACTTATAGGTTATTGATTTATGAACAATCATTTTTCAATTCAAAAAATGGTCCAAGATGAGCAATTCCTTTCGAGTTCGAAAAGTGGTTTGAGATTTCTAATGAACATGCTTTTCCAGTTTGGAAAATGGTCCAGATCGGACAGTCGTTTTCATAATGAAAATGGACTGATAGATTGTTGATGTACCATAGACAACGATTTCCCTTGTGACCAATGTGGGGGAATGGTCTAGGACATTCATTCTTCTTGGAAGTCACTCTGAGTAGTGGTCAAGTAGAATGGTCAACCTCGTCGGGCAGTCATTCTTTCGAAGTTCACAGTTGTGAGAAGTTTCGAAGAATGGTCCATTTTGGAGGTTGGTGCAGGACAAGCATTTCCATGAGGAAATGGTCCAGACAATAATTCCCTAGGGAAGGTTCATTCTACCCAAGTTTCACTATGGTTAGTGCTAGAGGAATGGCCCAGTTAAGTGAATGATCCAGGTTCAACAATTATGGACATGCATTCCCTAGGGAAACTCATTCCCTCCAGGTTGCACTATGATTAGTGTCGGACGAAGGACCCAGTTAGGCGAATGGTCCAGGCTCATAAATTGGGGAAAATAATTCTTCTATTCTTGAGAAGAATACTCTAGATAGCCCATGGATGATGTTTTACCTTCTGAGGGAAGATGCTCTTCCAAATCTCACAGATGTGAGTGGAAGAATGGCCCAGATGACTCATTTTATATCATGATATTTTTTTATGCAGGTTGATATTAGATGATATGATTGATATGAAGACTATATGTCTCTGGAAAATAGATGTATGCTACTATGGTGGATGTGTTCCACTGGTTGTGACTATGTGTCATTGATTAAGTAGTCGTGTGCTACTTGGTGTGGTTGTGTATCATTGGATAGTAGTTGTGTACTACTATGGATAGACACAGTTGTGTTCTATTGAATGACATTATTTTGATTGCCATGTAGACTATCAGTAGTGTTGAAAATGATTATCAGCTAGATGGATAGTCAGTGTGCTTGTGGACATACATTCTCTAGGTGGAAAATGGTCCAGGACATTTATTCTTCTAGCACGTATGTCTGTATTAGAAGAATATTCCTTGTAGCCCATGGCATGGCTTCCAACATCTGTTGGAATAGTTATTTTTCTAGGACATATGTACGGATTAGAAGAATGATTCTTGTATCACTCCGTGGAGTGAGTGACTTATTCAACATCATGCATGATTACTCAGATGGAGTATGGTTTCGAGAGATGATGCATTTGATGCTATCAGATGATACTAATAGTAATGATGTTTCTCGTGATCTAATCATGAGATAGCATGTATGGCTATGATGATGCTACCGGTTGAATGGTATGTTTGTGCTCAACACCATTTCTTTCAATACCTCCCTATCTAGGAGAAAGTGTTGATATTATGGTAGTTGTGGGAGGTATTAACCTCCACGTGTGACCCTGAAAAGAATAGAATATTTCAGGAAGCTAGAAGAAAACCTAAAGCATTGGACATAACCCTAGAAGACAAGTCGGCTAAAGTAAATATTTAATATTTAGTTTTTAGCCTCCATAATGAGAAGTTGGCCCAGAAAGCTAAGGAGAAGAAGTATAAATACAGAACGTCAGAGCTCATTTGACAGATACATCTCGCAACTGCAAAAATGTAAGAGTGCACAGTGTAGAAATTGAGTAAGTGCGCAATTCTAGAGAGTAGTTGCAGCTGCAGCTACTACAACTTGTATTTTCGGTTTAGTCTTGGACTTTCTCTTGGTTATGGTTTGGAATTTTTGCCTTGTGTGATAGCTCTGGAGAGAGGTACGCTACATTGATTGGCTATTAAGCCTAGAGTTTGTTTCTAGAATTATTCTCTGTCAAGGTTAAGGTGCTTGGGGGTGGCTTTAGCCTATGGTTGGGTGACAATATTGCTATATTGTCTATGATTAAACGATCACACCTATTATTTCTAATAGGTTATGAGCCCACACTATCTTCAGATAGTCTAACCGTTGGAAGATAGATTGGAAGGATTTGTTCAGTTACAGTTGCAGTTGTAGTTAAAGTTTTTGTTGCAGCAACAAAACCCTAACCCTCTTGTTGCAGCACCTTAAGTGAAGAGATTGAGTTAATTTTTGGATATCCTAGTGCGCCCTAACCTAGCGCACCTCCTGGTATTATCAACGAGCTAAGACGTCAAGTTTGAGTTTTTGGTCAAAGTCAAAGGTTGATCAAGTCAAAGAAGTCATGACTTACTCTATAAAGTCATAAAAACAAGTTATAATGGGTTTATAACTTCAGAGCATAGAAGAAAAGGATTGACCTCATCCTTGCCAAGAAAAAAGTGTTGGATATCGTGAAAGGAAAGATCGTGGAACCACAGTTTGAAGAAGGAAAAGAGAAGGAACCTCGGAACGTTGCAATTATGGAGAAGTTCAAGGAAAATGACATCAATGCCATGAGTATCATAGTGGACTCTGTAAAACACCACTTGATACCCTACATCTTTCATCTTGACTCATCTAGGAAGATGTACGATGCCATAACTAACCTCTTCTCAGTCAGAGACATTGGACAAGTAATGAGTCTGAAGAATGAGCTCTATGACATGAAAATGAATGATGATGATAAGATAACATCATACCTTGTGAGAATCTCTCAGTTAAGAGATCAACTACAAGCTATTGAAGAAATCATTTCAGAGAAGGAACTGGTAAATATAGTACTCAATGGTCTTCCCAAGACATGGGATGCATTTGATGCAAGCATAAACACAAGAAAGGAGTATCCCACATTTGAAGAACTTTGGACTTGTTGTGAACAAGAAGAATCAAGGATTATTGCAAAAGAGTTTTTCCCAATAAAGGAAGTGAGAAATAAGTTTATACCAGAAAGATACCCATGTATGCAGATATAAGAAGACCTTGTATGGATTCAAACAACTTGATGCAGAGTATCTCATATACAACAAAAGTGTGGTGAAAACTTTCTATGAGAGAGATAGTATATCGGAATAATTACTCAGAAGTATGGGACGATGAATTGCTAATCCATGGCAAACTCTCATGATGACAGAAGAGTGCTACTCAGATATGTATTAGTTTGATCCTTGGCATGATGTCATGAGCTAGCAGGAAACATAAGTGTTGAATTCGACCATGATATATTGTAATGATCAGAGCTATATATTGTAATGATCAGAGCTATATGAATTCTTCAAGAGAAAACCAGTGTTCCATGAAAAACTGAAGTACATTGAGATCAAATATTATATTCTCCGTGATGAAGTCCATAAAAGAGAAGTGGTTCTCCAATATTTCTCCACAGATGAACAGATAACATATATTTTGGTAAAGCCTCTGTCCAAGATGAAAATTTTGCGTACTCAAGAAACAAGTTAGGGTTCGTGGAGACAAATTCTTTATTGAAAAAGGAAGAGATTACTCTCAGGTTGGGAGGGCGCACTTATATGTTATTGATTTATGGACAGTGATTTTTCAGTTCAAAAAATAGTCCAGGATGAGCATTTCCTTTCCAGTTTGGAAAGTTGTTTGAGATTTCTGATGGACATGGATTTTCTAGTTTGGAAAATGGTCCAGATCAGACTGTCATTTTCGTAATGAAAATGGCCCAATAGATTGTTGATGTACCATAGAAAACTATTCCCCTTGTGTCCAGTGTGGGGGAATGGTCTAGGACATACATTCTTCTTGGAAGTCACTCTGACTAGTGGTCAAGTAGAATGGTATGCCTTGTCGGGAAGTCACTCTTTCGAAGTTCACAGTTGTGAGTAGTTTCGAAGAATGGTTCGTTTTGGAGGTTGGTGCAGGATAGTCATTTCCATCAGGAAATGGTCTAAATAGTCATTCCCTAGGGAAGACTCATTCTATCTAGGTTGCACTATGGTTAGTGCCGGAGGAATGGTCCAGTTAGGTGAATGGTCCAGGTTCAACAATCAGGGACATGCACTCCCTAGGGAAAACTCATTCTCTACAGGTTGCACTATGATTAGTGCCAGAGGAATGGCCCAGTTAAGTGAATGGTCTAGGCTCAAAAATCGAGGACAATTATTCTTCTATGCTTGAGAATAATAGTCCAGATAGCCCATCACTGATGTTTTACCTTTTGAGGGAAGATGCTCTTCCAGATCTCACATATGTGAGTGGAAGAATGGCTCAAATGACTTGGTTTATATCATGATATTGTTTTATGAAGGTTGATATCAGATGATATGATTTCTATGAAGACTGTATGTCTCTAGAAACTAGATGTATGCTATTGTGGTGGATGTGTTCCACTGGCTGTGACTATGTGTCACTGATTAAGTAGTCATGTGCTACTTGGTGTGGTTGTGTATAACTGGATAGTAGTTGTGTACTACTATGGATAAACACAGTGGTGTTCTATTGAATGACATTGTTATGATTGCCATGTAGACTATCAATAGTGTTGAAAATGATTATCAGCTAGATGGATAGTCAGTGTGCTGGTGGACAGACATTCTCCAGGCGGAAAATAGTCCAGGACATTTATTCTTCTAGGATGTATGTTTGGATTAGAAGAATAGTCCTTGTAGTCCATTGTGTGGCTTCCATCATCTATTGGAATAATTATTCTTCTAGGAAATATGTCTGGATTAAAAGAATGGTTCTTGTATCACTCTGTGGAGTGAGTGACTTATTCAACATCATGCATGATTACTCAGATGGAGTATGGCTTCGATAGATGATGCAGTTGATGCTCTTAGATGATACCGATAGTGATTATGGTGCTCCTGATCTAATCATAAGATAGCATGTATGACTATGACGATGCTACCGGTTGAATGGTATGTTTGTGCTCAAGACCATTTCTTTCAATACCTCCCTAGCTCGGAGGGAGTGTTGATATTATGGTAGCTGCGGGAGGTATTAACCTCCACGTGTAACCCTGACAAGAATAGAATATTTTGGGAAGAAAGAAGAAACCTTAAATCATTGGGCATAACCCTAGAAGACAAGTCCGCTAAAGGAAATATTTAATATTGAGTTTTTAGCCTCCAGAATGAGAAGTCGACCCAGAAAGATAAGGAGGAGCAGTATAAATACAGGACGCTAGAGCTCATTTGACAGATACAACTCGCAACTGCAGAAATGTAAGAGTGCACACTGCAAAAATTGAGAAAGTGCGCAAGTCTGGAGAGTAGTTGCAACTGCAACTACTACAACTTGTATTTTCAGTTTAGGCTTGCACTTTCTCTTGGTTATGGTTTGGACTTTCTGCCTTGTGTGCTAGATCTGGAGAGAGGTGTTGGTTTTTCTTCATATGAGATATAATCGATATATTATTACAATGATGAGTGTTCCATATATAGGGATATATGGTGACCATCCATGAAAGGATGCATCCCTTGAATAATCAATAACTATTTATTATTATCATTTACTTATTTTATATAATATTTAATAATCAATAATTATATTATTAATTATTATTCAAAGATAATGTCTTCCCGATGTTGTCCAAACATCAACACTCTCTCTCAACAAGGGAGACATTCTGCAACATGCCAATCTTGTCTTTGAAGTATACAAACTTCACCCTAGACTCATGACACTTGTTTGTCAGTCTTGGGAGACATCTCTCTCCTACATGAACCGAGGAGAAACTCCTTCTGCGACTATCCCTATGAGCCAATCAACTCTCTCTAAGATTAGGCTCACTTTGGGTCTGCATGTAATAGCATATAGCATCTTGAGTCTTTATCATTCCTTGTCAAATCACCATGACTAGGACAAAGACCACACCAAGATCTTTCACCACATGTACACACCTATGAGTGAATGTCGGCCTGATGCTAATTGACACGTGGAAAACACTTCAAGCACCTCGAGTCCATATTATTCCTTGTCATGATCAAGGAAGGACTACGTTTGGGCCCATTTACCACAAGTGCACTTTTATGATAAATGTATCCTATCTCCCTTGGTCTGCAGCCCAATCTAGGAGAAGTTTTGCCCAATGCTGAAACATCAACACTGCCTCTTAGCTAAGGAGGTATCTTTCAATAGTAGTACACAACTATTTTCTGAAGACAAGAAGTCTCTGCCAATGGTACACAACCACCATAGTAGCAAAAAAAATTTCACACATGGCACTCCCATGTGGACTTCTAGAGGCTACTCCCTCTATGAACACTTAGGGTCAACTCCCCATAGCGTGAGACGTCAAGGGTCAACTCCCTTGACATGTCCTCATGTTCTCTCCACATGGGACGATGGGCTATAAGCTCAAATGCACTTATCCCTTCTTAAATAAGTGTCCTCACAGATCAACTCAACTCAATTCACAGAGGAGTGCGATCTTGGAGAAAGTTTGTCACACATGGCACTCCATGTGGACTTCTAGAGGCTACACTCTCTAAAAACACTAGGGTCAACTCCCATAGTGTATGACGTCAAGGGTCAACTCCCTTGACATGTCCTCATGTGCTCTCACATGGGGTGTTGTGCTATAAGCCCAAAAACACTTATCCCTTGCTTTCAAGATTAAAGATTTCAAGCCTAATCTTCCACGAAATCAACGAAATCGAGCAACTATGTTGCAATTTGATTGCATTCCTTTTAGTGGATCAATAGCGCATCTACTACGATCAGTGGTAGTTTCTCTGCCAACTATGTAGCTAAACTCGTGGACATTCGTGCCCAAAACTTCAATAGTGAGCAACAAATCGAAACTGAAGGGGAATACAATGGTATTTAACTACCACCAAAATCAAAACTACTACCACAAACTCAGAGAGGCAGAAAACGATAAATGAATAGAGCAGGACCCACAACTACTTTCTCTACTCCTACACCTAAGCACACGTAGGACACCCTTGAATAATCAATAACTATTTATTATTATCATTTACTTATTATATATGATATTTAATAATCAATAATTATATTATTAATAATTATTCTAAGAGAATGTCTTCCAGGTGTTGTCCAAACATCAACAAGAGGTACGCTACATTGATTGGCTATTAGGCCTAGGGTTTGCTTCCGAAATTATTCTCTATAAAGATTAAGGTGATAGGAGGTGGCTTCAGCCTATGGTTGGGTGACAATATTGCTATATTGTCTATGGTTAAACAAACACACCTATTATTTCTAACAGATATTTTACAATTTAATAAAATTAACCAAAATCTTTACATTTCAATATAAGTATAAACACTTAAAAAAATATTTTACATAATATTAACATTTCAATATAAGTATAAACACTTAAAAAAATATTTTATATAATATTATTATATTATGTGTACATTTACAATTTACTTAATAACTTTATACATTTTCCTTAATTATAATTATAGTAATTAAATGTGATATCTTTATTGCAGTTTTATTGTCATTTTCAAATGTTTATAGAAAAACTGACTTTATTAATAAAAATAAAAAAATGAACCATTATAAAAAAAAATAATGACATATTTTTAACAAAAACTTATTGCATTTGTATTTTTTATTAGCAAAATGCTACAATCTAATATATTGTTTTTACAAAATAACTATTACAAGTTTATGCTTTGATATATTGTTTTTACAAAATAACTATTACACGTTTATGCTTGAAGAAAAAATGATTTTCTTCTACAAAATGTTTGATTGACTACATACGTGAATACCATTTCTTTAAAAAGGGAAAATAAATATTATTATTAAAAGTTAAAATATTCGTTTTACAAAATAACTATTACAAGTTTATGCTTGAGAAAAAATGCTTTCTTCCTACAGAATGTTTGATTGACTACATACATGAATACCATTTTTAAAAAATTGAAAAATCAATATTATTATTAAAAGTTAAAAATGTTTGATTTACTACATATATACATGAATACCATTTTTAAAATTAAAATTGAGAAATTAATATTATTATTAAAAGTTAATAATATGTAAGAATTATATTTTTATCATATAATGAATTATCATACATGAATACCATTTCTAAAAATTTGAAAAATTAATATTATTATTAAAAGTTAAAAATGTTTGATTTACTACATACATGAATATCATTTCTAAAATTAAAATTGAGAAATTAATATTATTATTAAAAGTTAATAATATGTAAGAATTATATTGTTATCATATAATGAATTATATTTCTAAAAAGAATTGAGAATATAAAAAAATTGAAAAATAAATATTATTATTAAAAGTTAAGAATATTTCATATAATTCAATTATATTTTTAGTTCTTTCAACTCGATGTAATGATTTATATACATAGTTTAGAAAAAATAATATTATTATTAAAAGTTAAGAATATGTCATACAATGAATTATATTTCTAGTTCTTTCAACTTGATGTAAATATAAAAAATTGAAAAATTAATCTCATTATTAAAAGTTAAGAATATTTCATATAATGAATTATATTTCTAGTTTTTTCAACTTGATGTAATGACTTATATATAGTTAAAAATATTAATAATATTATTAAAAGTTAAGAATGTCATACAATGAATTATATTTTTAGTTCTTTCAATTTGTTGTAATTAAAAAACATGGCGGATTGCGGGTTTTAGAAATTGGTTGGCTGGGATTTTGGAGTGTGGTTCTTGTTCCTGAATTTTTAGCTTTCGCTTCTCTCCTTATCTGGTAGATGCTTCTTTCACCTTTTTTGGATAATGTTTTATAGGTAGCTATTGGTGTGTCTACTGTCTAGTATCTCTAATTTAGTGATCATTGGGACAATTAGTGGACGTTAGACTTATTAACGTTTACTTGTTTTGATCTTGAGTTTTCTATCTTACCCTGTATGTGAGTTACCTTTTTGGGTAACTGTTCTGAAGTCTTGTCTTATTATTATCATTGAAGTAGTTTCTAGAATTTGAGTCTTAGGTGGTTATCTGTAAAGTCCACTCCGAGTATTCACATTTACTACTCTAAGATTCGACATTTACTTCTCTTATCTCCTTGGAATCTGGGGTTACCCTCATCCGTCGATCTTGATCTTTCGTTTCTTGTGATCTCTAGTGGAGTCCATATGGCACTTAATCGATTGGAGATGATTAATAAGGATGTAATTGCTTTATTAAATGATCCAGATGACTCTTTCTGTTACTTCTGACTTTTTTGGAGGGACTTCTCTTAGTAATACTCCTGTTAGAAAAGTTTGCTCTGCAAAGCCTACTGAACTGAGTCCTGATAGCAGTAAACTCTCATGTTTAGCACCTACACTGGATACATTTCTACCTTCTTGTGAAGATCCTTTGAGAGGGGTGAGAAATCTAGGGTCGGGGTGTAACTCTCAGAAAGGGGAGGGAAACTCGGCCTATATACCTACAAACCACTCGTTACATAGGCCGACTATTATTCACAAGGGATGCAGACAGTGGGTGGAAAAAAAGTCGGTGAAAAGAATGGTCCTCGGCTCTAATATTGACCTGAAGGACACTCGTCGGTTGGCCCTTTGTGGGATGGTAGGTAGATTTGCCTACAACAATATGAATGCTGAGAAGTTTTTTGTCTGGTTGGAGCGGACTTGGATACCTGTCATTGGTTATGCTCCAGAAGTTTATTTCCTAACTAAAGAATGGTTAGGGTTTTTGTGCAAATGTTCTGAGGATGTAGCTATTTTGTTAAAATGAACATGGGTAAATGGAACAAATAGTCTGATGCTAAAAAAGTGGAGGGTTGATTTTAATCCTGAAACAAAATACTTCTCATTCCGCCATTTCTGGGTATTGTTATCGGGACTCCTGTTGTTCTTATGGAATGAGGGGGCACTGTTGGAGATAGGAAATTCTCTAGGAAAATTCTTTTTGGTGGATAGAGTTAATCTTGGAGCACCTGCACGCAAAGTTTGTAAGGTTTTAGTAGAAATGGACATTCACCAGGGACTATCGGAGTCCTTAGATATTGAGTGGAGAGGTTTACAATTTCGTCAAAGTTTGGATTACCATGGAATCCCATTTCGATGTAGCTACTGTCGGAGTACATCCCACCTCAGGAGAGATTAAAAAGGTGTACCTGCTGATGAGTGGACTCAAGACGATACGATTCAGTATTTAAGCAAGCCTGACTTGTCATTGGAGACGGACTTTACAGGATTTGAAGCGTCTCAACCTATTGGTGAAGATAACAGTCACAAGGATTTTCAAAATACATTGTCGGCGAAGCTACATACTCACTGTCCTATCTTTTTCAATTCCCTGTCTGTGTGGGAAAGAGAAATTGTAAACTCTTCAGTTTGGCTTCAGAAGGTAACCACGAAGGTATCCCCTACTCTCTCTAGTGACAAAGACTGTAATGGATCACCTGATGAGTCTTCTGGTACCCCTGATCCTCTGTGTTCTGACTCCGTTATCTTTCCCACTGTGTTTCCCGAGTCCACCTCAATCAGTATTCCACCCACAGGAGATAAGGTATTTAGTTGTAGTACTTCTATTGATCTGGTCGCACCAAATACTTTACATAACTCTTTGCAGTCATCTCCAAGATTGTCGAACAATCTGATTTGTCCTCCTGGCTTTAGAGAACCTGAAGAGGAGGGAGTCCTCACTCTCTGCATCTCTAGATTCCTTAATTCCTTTTATTGTTGACGATGATTCTTCTGTGAAGTTACCCGTGTTTCTAGGGAATTCGGTTCTTATTGAAGACTTCGGGAGTGGGGAGGTCGGTTGTTTGAAGATGGCCTCTGATAAAGCGGGGAAAGAATACGCTTGGTCAAGGGGATTGGGGGTTGAGACTTCCCCGATCAAAACACGAAGTTCCCGTAAGAAGTCAACATTGTCTATTGTTAATCCCTCTAGTCAGATTTCTTTCACTTAATCTAAGAGGGACATGTGGTGCCCTAAAAGATTCCTCGGTTCGAAGTGTTCTAGATAAGACTCATCTGAATATTGTGTTTTTACAGGAGACACTTGTTCATGCAGAAAAAGATCGTTCCTTCTTTCATTCACTTAGACCAACTTGGCTTTGTTGCGCAGTTAACTTAGTTGGCACTTCTGGGGGGCTTATTGGTTTTGTGGGATCCTATTTTTTTCAGTCTAGGTCTGTTTCTTACTTGTGGTGGAATCTTATTATCAGGTATCTGTTTAGAAAGTAGAAGACGGATTAATTTTTTTAATGTTTACGACCCTTGTTTGGAGCGAAAGCAATTCTAGGGGAAGCTGGCATCTTCAGGCTTATTAAATATTAAGCATCTTATTCTGGTGGGTGACCTTAACTTGACTTTATTCTCTGATGAAATCTCGGGAGGTAATGTTTTATTGGGTCAACTGGCTCATTATTTCATTAATCTATTTCTCACTAAAAAGTTGATTGACGTGCTTCCGGGGAGAAGAATGACTACATGGTAGAATGGTCGTTCGAGGTCACAGTGCTTAGCAAAAAGGTTGGATAGATCTTTCTTGTCTGAAGATCTAATTGATTCAGTTGGTATTTATCGAGCCTGGGTGGAGTACCCGTTCATATCCGATCATGCGCCAATTCTTCTCCAATTAGACCTTCCCCCGGTGTACAAGGCATACCCTTTTAAATTCAATCCACGGTGGTCTTGGGAGTTAGATTTCTCATTACTGTTACAAAAGTTGTGGAAGGATCCTAAATACATTACTGAGCCGAGCAAGAAAAAGTGATTGGCCTAGAAACTTAAGGATTTGAAGATTATTACTAAATGCTAGCAAAAGTCCCTACAGAAGCACAAATTCGCTCGACTTAACAGTCTGGAGAATGCGATCTCCTTCAGGATTGAGAATTTGTCAGAGGGGTTGAGCACTTCTCTATTGGAGATGTCACTTGAAAATATGGAGAAGGAGAGAAATCTTCTATTAAAGGAATTAGAGGAGAAATGGTGACAGTGTAGTCATGAAATCTGGATCAAGAGCGGTGACCAAAATACAAAATTTTCCCACAAATTTGCAAGCTTTAGAAGACACTGAAAATATATGTGGGAAATACTTGGTGATCAGGATCAAGTTTATAGGGGATAGGACCAGATAAAATTAGCATCTTTGAATCATTTTAAATATTTTTATGAGCAGCGAGGTTACTCAATTTCAGAACAAGTTAGGATGGCGGCTCTTTTTCCTAGAATGATAGTAGAAATTGAAGTTGAAGGACTATTCAAGTCGGTGGATAAAGAAGAATTACTGAAGGTTTTAAAAAACTTTAAAGTGGACAAGAGTCCGGGACCAGATGGTTGGACAGTGGAGTTCTTTAAGTATCATTTTGAAACTGTTGGGGATGATCTGTTGGATATGGTGGAAGAGTCTAGGCAAAAAAGATTTATTACAGATGCATTAAACGCTACTTTCATTACACTGATTCCTAAAGTTAATAAACCCAACCATTTTGGTGACTTCAGACCGATCTCGCTCTGTAACTTAAGTTATAAAAAAATTTCAAAGATAATAGCTGACCGGATAAAACCTTTTTTATTGAGATCTCTATCTGAGGAACAGTTGGGTTTCCTTCAAGGAAGACAGATTAAAGATGCTATAGGTACTGTGCATGAATGTATCCATAGTATTAAAAAAAAAATCCAAATCATTGGTATTAAAACTAGACTTACAAAAAGCATATGATTGTATTAATTGGGACATGTTGCACATGATTCTCCTCCAGATAGGTTTGGGACAAAATTTAACACAATGGATCATGAGTTGTGTGATTTCTTCTACTTTCTCAGTGTTGATAAATGGGGAGGCCACCGACTTCTTTAAGAGTGTCTGAGGTCTCGGACAAGGTTGTCCCTTATCTCCTCTTTTATTCATTCTAGTTATGGAAGGCTTGAGTTTGATGTTGAAAGAAAGTCAAATTAATGGAAGATTGGTCGGTATAAAAGTTTCAAGGGCTCTAAAGATCTTACATATCCTCTTTGTTGATGATGTAGTCATTATGACTAACGCAAATTTGCAGGAATGGTGGGAAATCAATAAGATTCTTAAAAAAATTTGTTTGGAATCAGGTGTTAGGATATTTAGACACTTAGGAGTTAGTTAAGATGTACTTGGTCTAATATGTCGTTAGGTAAAAGTGTGTTTCTTTAGTATGCATTAGTATGCATTTGTAGTTAGGAAATCCAACAATCACGATATGTTCCTGACATAGAGTGATCCGACGGTTCATACTCTCCTTGATCTTAACGGCCATTGATCTGTGGCTTAACACCTGATTGGTCCATGATCTCTATTTAAAGAGCATGGAGGGTTATTTGTCGATGATCGATTGTGAGAAACTCTCTTGTAAAATCTCTCTGTAACCTTTTTCTTTGCATTAATAAACTGCTCCAAGTGGCCGCGTTAGCTGGGGCCATGGATGTTTCCCCGTAGGGGTTTTACCACGTGAAAACATCGGTATGTTGATCTTTGATCTGATTATGTGAGTGGTTACTGTTATCGCACAGTTTGTAGGGAAGACTTGGGTAGCTTGAAGGCAAGGCTCAAACTGGCATAACAGGAGCTTCCCCACCCACTGTCACCTCGATGGGGAGCTCTTTCTATTCAGGGTGGCTAATCCCTAGGGAGACGTCCCTAGTAATCTGGGGTTCTGAAAGGTCTGAAGGTCTAAAGGATCAGGATGAGGGTTTCCTTTCACAGTTTACTGCCAAGAGAGATAGTCAAGGATGAAGGTATTCCACTGAGAAAGGCACCTGTTTGGGAGACAAGGCAAGTAAAACTAAAATGTGCATACAGTGGTTAGTACTTCAAAATATTAATGACTATCTTTAATACACATGAGCAATAGTAAATGTAATTATTGACGAAGTCAATGATTGCAAATAAAGACAATGACGTATAATATTACTTCTTCAATAATAAAAAATGAGAAAGGCATTCAATGTTTAATATCAATCCTTTACTTATCACAATGCATTAAACAAGCTCATATATAAATATTGTTGCTGCGTCACTATGTAATTTAAGGGTGACGTCAAGCTTAGTTTTAGTAGACAATGAGAAGGACGTTTTGCAAGCTAAGCCTATGAAGATGATCAACAACTCAAAGCCTATCAAGGGGTGACAATACCACAATGTTTTAAGCCAAACAAGAGTTCAAACAGGTATGACGTCACCTTAGGGTTAGGGTTAGGTTAGCTAGACAACAAAGTGAACGTTTTGCTTTTTTAGCCACTGAAATTACTCAACACTTATATGTCTATCAATGGATGAGTCAGCCGCAACTTTTAGTCCAAACAAGAGTTCAAATAGGGCAAGATGTCATCAGCAAATTAGGGTTAGTAGAAATGCTAGGGTTAGTTAGGGTTTCAATTCAAGAAAGTTTGAAAGATTGTGTTGAACACCAAAGACTCAACGTTTTAGGTTTAGACTAGTGCCTTGGGTTAATGGAGTCAAAGAGAGAGGCTAATGGCTTGAAAGGATTTAAACCTAAGGACGGGAGAGTTAGGTTTGATGGTGTTGCAATGGCAGGGCCACCAAATCAAAACCCTAAGGGGAGGAGGCTCATTCCGATGTAGCTAAAGCTAGGCCTCATGCTCCTCCCTCTTTCCTTAAGACTCTTTGGAAAAAAATAGCTAGCTATAAAACATAAATCTATGGCTGAAAAGTGTTGCTTGGGGACAAGGCTTTTCAAACCCTAAGAGACAAAACCCTAGGTGTAAACTAAATTAGGCCTAGGACATCTTCTTTCTTCAATTTATGCTTCAAGCTAACTCAAGAAAAAGATGAACTAGTGTAGCTATGGCTAGGCTAGGTTCCTCTTAATCAAATGGCTTATCAAGCTTTTATCATGGGGACATGAAGCAAGGACCTACTTGTGTGCTTGCTC
>ML806016.1:476609-490959 GCA_009831015.1 Picea engelmannii | reverse complement strand
AAGGAAGGCTTACGGTTTTGAGAGGAAACAATTTGTTGTGCTTCTTTATCTTTTTTGGTAGCCTCCACCCAAGTCGTAGGTCGAGCCATGAGGACATGGGCCCGAATCTCCTCCTTGAGGCCACTGATAAAACACTCTCGAAAAAAAGCATCAGTCATACCCTCTGTTCAAAAAGCCAGACACTCAAATGCAGCTATGAAGTCTTCTATTGTGCCTGAGTGCTTCAATTTTGTCAAACGGCCCAAATGGTTGGTGTCAGTGTCAAAGCGTTCATAAATCTCAGCCACAAATTGGGTCCAAGCAATATACCCTTGACGGGAAGTTTTTCTCCATTGCCACCATTGCCAACGTTCTTGATCTAGATGGAGAACACCATACCTGAGTTTGGCCAAGTCATCTGTAATGATGTAGAGAGAGAAATAATGTTCCATTTGGGTGACCCAACCAGTGGGGTTCGAGCCATCAAATTTGGTTACATCCACCCGCGGAAGGCGTATGTCCCGTTGAAAGTGATGGGGTTGAACGNAAATGGGAAGAAGTTTCACCTTCAGTCTTTTTATGTGCATCAGGAAAAGAGTCATCGGTAGGGATCTTGAGTTTGGTGCAGAGTGATGCAAAGACAGATTCAAGCTGGGTGGTCAGTTCATGTTTGACTTCCGCCATTGCAGACTGCACGGCTATATTTACGGATGCATTTATTGATGCATCACGAGAGGCAATAGTAGCACTATGTTGTTGCACTTCTTGTTGGGTCTCGAGGAAACCAGATTGCAAGGTGTTGAAGCGAGACTCTAGTTCTTGGCTACGGGTATGGGCCATGAGGATGGGAGAACTGAAAAGGAAGCGGGCGGGGTCAGAAATTTTTGCAGAAAAATGATATGGATGAATGTGATAAGGGAGAAGAGATGAATCTAATGGAATAGGTCTCAAATAATGGTGAAAAAATTTAGGGAGTGGGCGGGATCAGAAATTTTTACAGAAAAATGATATGGATGAATGTAATAAGGGAGAAGAGATGAATCTAATGGAATAGGTCTCAAATAACGGTGAAAAAATTTCAGACTTTTTTTTTTTTTTTACAACTGCGGGATTATACTTTGGTCTGAAAAATGTTGCAGTGCTGAAATCCCCAAATTCTGAACCAGAGAGTAGTTACTTAGCAACCCGAACACAGATGCGCGGCAATAGATCTTACCAGTTTAATTTGTTTTTGTGTATGTTTATGTTCGCCAAGGGTTAGGTATTCAAGAGTTCTATAGACAAGGATTTGCCCTATGCTATAGCTCTTTGATATACGTGCGGGGTCCAACAGTAGTACTCGGCCCAATATCTCAGGACACTAACTAAGGAGGATAGACTGTACCCTTAGCCGTACTACCTGACTACCCAGGTACTAGAGAGTATCTTCCCGAGTGTTTTTCTCGGTGACACTATAGCAGTCCAACGACTGATAGATTTATCTAAATAGGGCTTCAGGAAATTTAGGCCGATCCGTACACAGGTGTTGTCTGATGCGCTACCACTCGAAGGGGTACCAACAGGGGTTACAAGGGTGGCCAACAAATGTGTGCTTAAGAACCACTTGTATTTCCTGCGTGTATGAATCCCCCAACCACAGGTTTATGCGCGTAACGACAGATTTCTGTGGCTTAAAGACGCCAGAATACGTCTCTACCCTTAAAAAAAAATACCCATAATTTCTGCCAAGGAAAGTGCTCTGATACCACTTGCAAAATACCAGATATATAAAATATGCAGAACAGAGATAAAATGCTAGAAATGGCAGAATAACAGTAAAATATCTAGCATAATCTTCACAATACACAGAAATGATATACGAAACAACAATAGAAATAGCACTTTAATTCAGAAAGCAATGTTCACAGGCCTCTTCGAGGGGGCAACCTCCAGTCGAGCAGCGCTCTGTTACAATAATCTCCAAGCTAGGGTTCTCATACCCTCGACCCTTATTTATACTAAATATGTCTATTAAGAGAAGCATCTAGAAGAAGATCCTTCTAGAAGCGGAAGCTTCTATTAGGTCTTCTTATATCCGCCTTATTCTATTTTATTGAAAGGCCTTATTAATATTGACCTTTATTACATTTGAATACATTGATTTACCTATGTGCGGGTTAGGACCTTAACAGAGGTTGTGGGCCCATAACCTGTTAGAATATGAAAGATAGTGCTCATTTTACCATTGACAATACCCTTGTCACCCAACCATAGGCCGAAGCCACCCTCCGAGCACCTTGACCTTGACAGAGAAGAGAATCATAGTAGCAATCCAATAGCCAAGAGAGGCTAATGCACCAAGCAAGAAGTAACCAAGTTGATCAAATAGTCCCACCCAAAAGCTGGCGCAGTACCTTCCCCAAGACTTGCGCACAAGACTGCAACTGCACTGCACAGAACTGGCTCTCTGCAACTACTGAGAAGTGTGTCAAATGAAAGACTGGCGCCCTGTATTTATAGTGGTTCTGACAAACTTACTAGGGTCGACTTCTCCTTCTGGGTACTAATTAATTCATATTAATTATATTTCTGTCGCTGACATCTTGTCTAGGGTTTCTTTTATTTCTTTGCTTCCTTCCGAAACAGTCGAATCTTGTCAAAGGTCACAATAGAGGTTCATACCTCTTGAAGCTACCATAATATCAACAATACTTTGATTGTGGAGTTCAAACTTAAGTGTGGCTGGGTCGGCTCAAACCTGTCAGAAGGTATAAAATTATGGACTGAGGATTTTTAGACTTCCCCACAATTTCCAGCCTATCTCTGTTGGAATATTTGGCATGAGAGAAATAAAGCTATCTTTGAAGACTCCTACCCTTCTATATTAACTGTGACCTACAAGACAAAGGCTCTTCTTAGTTTCAAGCCCTTTACTAAAAAAGATAAGATCCCTCAGGATATATTGTCACAACAGTGAAGATGCCTTAGCATGGTTTGACGGGGCTGCACAGAAGGATGGCAGCAAATGTGGAGCTGGTGGAGTTATTAAAACCATAGATGTTGAGGTTTATAAATGGACATATAATTGTGGCAGTGGTACAAACACTAAAGCGGAGCTTCTCAATGCATGGGCAACTTTCATGTTAGCAAAAAAACTGTTTATTTCTTGTATTCAAGTGATGGGGGATTCAAAAGTTATTATAGAATGGTTGATGAACAAAGGCAGACTTAAGGTAGCAGCATTGGAAAGATGGAAAATCAAGATAAAGGAACTAACAAAATTGTTCATATCTATAACATATCAGCATAAATAAAGGGATTTCAATATGGAAGCTAATAAACAATCCAAGCTGGCATTGGAAGTAAGTGAAAGCTATATACACTATCACCAATGGATCAGTGGAGCGAAGGGCCCTAGACAACAAATCAGGATTCACTAGAACTATTGAGAGTTCAGTCTCGTTTTTTTGGTAAGTTAGATAAGCAAGAATCCTTTGGCGGTTTGTTTTGTTTACTTGTTCAGTTTATTAGAGGTTTGATATTTCATATATCAGCTTGTAACTTTGTGGCAAGAATATTATCATTTGTAAGTGCTACCTGTTTTGGGACTAAAAACTCTTTTTCAATCTTTTTTTGGAAAAAGATATTGTAGAAGGAATCTCCCGTTTTGTTTAGTTGTTCAGTTTATTAGAGGTTTGATATTTCATATATCAGCTTGTAACTTTGTGGTGAGAATATTATCATTTGTAAGTGCTCCCTGTTTTGGGACTAAAAACTCTTTTTGAATCTTTTTTTGGAGAAAGATATTGTAGAAGGAATCTCCCGTTTTGAAGAGATTCTAGAAGTGAAAAAATTATATGTTAATATAATTGGGCAAATTTTTTCTTGGAAAAAAACTTCTTGTAATGATTTATATAGGAACTTGATGTAATGACTTATATACATAGTTTAGAAAAATTAATAATTACTTATATACATAGTTTAGAAAAATTAATAATTAATAAAATGATTTATATAAGAACTGTAATTACTTATATGCATAGTTTAGAAAAATTAATATTATTATTAGAAATTAAGAATATTTTGAATTATGTTTCTAGTTGTTTAAAATTGATGCAGTTTGTTCAACTTTTACATAAATTCAAATTTTATAATAAATTTTGTATTTAATAATAAAACTTAAATTATACCAAATTTTAAATTTATAAAATAAAATGAAATTTATTTAATAATTTTTAATAAAATTTTATAATAATTTTGTATTTAATAATAAAGTTTAAATTATATCAAATTCTAAATTTATAAAATAAAATGAAATTTATTAATATTTTTTAATAAAATTTTAAAATGTATCTTCATAATAAATATGAATATAAGAATAAAATTCAAATTTAATAACATTAATTTTATTGTAAATCATTAAAATGTTTTTTATAAATCATTAAAATATGTTTTCTTAACTAAAATCAAAATAAACGCATACAATTTTGACCTAACTAAATTCAACTAGAAAAGTTCTGGTCAGGTTTTATTGAGTGTAAAACGCCAAAAGGTTTTATGTATAACACACCCCTTTAGAAACAAACAAATGGAAATGCAACAAAATTCAAGGACTATAAGTCGGTGCCGACGGAAAAAGGTGATCTTGGGCGTTGACTGAGTATGGATATGTTCTCATTCTATTCACATTACCAAAAACCATTTTTGAGTTGATATATGCTGGAAATATATTAAAAAGTTGAGTGTCATCCATAACATAAACACTCCACACAGGGAAAGATGAATGATGTTGCCATGATACATTTTTGAGTTGATATATGCTGAAAATATATTAAAAAGTTGATAGTAATCCATAACATGAAGACCCCACACAGGTAAAGATGAATGGTGTTGCCACGATGCATTAAACCAAGTTTTAATATAAGGATATGACGTTTCCTCCAAAACCATTTTTAAAGCTTTATGTTCTTTATCATAATTTTTCCTTGTCTCATAAGTTTATTAGAAAAAGGAACATCGACCATCCAAGATTCCAAAGTCAGTAAAGTAATAGCATAATTGATAAGGACAATCTAACAATTCAAGTTAAAATATTGAAAATGTTTCATTGAAAAGAGAATCTTTAAAAATGATTGCAGACGAGCATGAGTGATGATTATTATAGCCTTCTCAAAACGTGTGGCAAATGATGAAAATACCCCTTCTATGCATAGATTTCTGGACTGCATGATTCATGTCCCCCAGTAAATCATGGCCCAGCTTTCCCTATCCTACCTGCCCACGCGTTATATACACTCTTTCACCCATCTCGTCCCAACCAACTTGCTTGACCAGCAAACTTCTCCAATAATAACTCCAAGTGGCTATCAAAAACTATTAATAAAGTTATAATTAGGATTCTAAAAGACAAAGCAAGGTATCGGAAATCAACTTAGCATTCATCAATAGTAGGCCCGTCGATTGAATGGAAAGCTATCAGAAACGAAAAGAAAATCTGTGTCTGGATTTATTAATGTGTGAATAATTTTCGGCCAAAGCAAGGTATCGGAAATCAACTTAACACTCATCAAAATAGTAGACCCGTCGATTGAATGGAAAGCTATCAGAAACGAAAAGAAAATCTGTGTCTGGATTTATTAATGTGTGAATAGTTTTCTACAGAGAACACTTCACTCATCATCAAGGCAATCTGATAATGTAATGAAAAAGAAAAAAGGAAAATATTTGTCTAATTTACAATTTACTGTCTGAATAATTTTCAACAAGGAACACTCCATCACTGCCCATCATCAAGGCAATCTGAAAATATAAGTGAAAATTTCTCTTCTTCAGGTTGAGAGCCATCACAATGTACACCTTTAAAAAATTGTAAAAGTGACAGGCTAAAAACTGACAAGAGTAGCTTAGTAAACAAAGACTTAGAACAAAAGAAATATCAAACCCTAGTTCTGAGTAGGCAGGGGTCAAATTATTCGTAAACAATGTTTCGATAGCGCATATATATCTCTCATGTATGTATAATTTTCAAGAAATATTATTAGTTTCAATGTCTCTATTTCCTATTTTAAAGGGAAAAAAACCTCAGTAAGCGTTAGAAAAACAGGGGACAGAATATTAGTTTCAATGTCTATTTACTATTTTAAAGAAAAAAACAGAGTAAGCCTTGGAAAAACAGGGGACAAGACAATTCTATTGGCAACTAACCATTTTTCATATCTTCTGAATAACTGAACTGGGTTAAAGCCAAGCCTTCAAATACTATAATTCTGAATCAATGTGACCAATACAACCGCAAATAAAAGCAATACCAGCATTGGCCAAAATAAATTTGAACTCATCAGACGGGAGCCAACCAAGGCATAGCTTTCCAACAATAGATACATACAAAAAATTCTGCAGTTCAAAATCAGGAGCGAACTGGAAGAGAAGGGATGCCATTTAAAACCGAACATATATTGTTAAAATCCAAGATGTGAAACAAAGATGATATATACAGAGTTTAAAGAAAAAGTTCTGGACTAGAGAATCTGACAAGCAACAGAGAAGCATTTTCAACTATTGAATTTTTATATTCCTGCACAAGCCGTGCAGCTCTTGGATCTTCCTGCTGCACGGGAAGTGTACAAAACAAAAACAATGGACAAAATAAACGACAATAGCAGCAGCAGCAACCATACCCTTTGTCTATCTAACATTTTAAATACAACATGCTGCAGAAACAACATGATGGCTGCCCTTCACAACATACCTATCCATAAGCTAAAATGCACAATTTTCATCCGATTTAAGGTTGCTGCTGCCTGAGAAATTTAACTTCTTTAATCTATGATGTACAGTACAGACGCCCAAAAAGTTAAGTGCAATGCAACTTCTCAAAGATTTTTGGTTTACTCTGTACTTACTTTCTGCCGAAAAGAAGACTCCGAAATTTGCCCCTCTCGAGGCGTTCGAGCAGTTTCTTGGCACCAAATACTTCCAGCTCGGAGAGTTTCTTGAGGTAAGCACGGGCTCCGCATGAAATCATCAGTTTCTTGCACTTTTTGCTGGTGGAGAGCGACGCGAGGGCCGAAATGGCGTATTTTTTGGCCGTCGTTTGATTGGCGGGATCTAACAGCTCCACCAAATTGGGTATGCTTTTATCCTCTTTGCGAATTTCACGGCAATTGTGTGGCACGAGGAGCAGGCTCGACAGTGCCTGTGCAGCCATCTCCTGTGCAGTGCTGCTCTTGGCCTCTAACATCTTTACCAGAAAAGGGATGCAACCGGACTCGCCGACATCTTTTCTCAGATCAGTCGACGTCGAAATCCGGCAAATAGTGGACGCAGCGGCCTGCTGCGCCCCCAACGAACCGCTTCTCAGTACATTCACGAGACGGGGGAGTAACCCGACGGAGATCAAACCGTCGGCGGGGACGGATGCCGTCAGGTTCCGTAAAGCTCCGATGGCAGACTCCGGAGGCAACGAGCAGTCCAAGTACTTCAACAGGTGTTGAATTCCGCCCTCGGAGACCACCGTCCGACGCAGGCTTTCGTGGCCCGACGTCAAGTGTTGTAAACAGTCAGCAGCGTATTCTTTGGACAGGGCAGTGCTGCCGGAATCGAGCAAATTTATCGTGATGGAAATAATGCCTTCTTCTGCCAAACCCTGTCTAACCTCCGGCACGGCCGATAGATTTCTCAAAGCCCCCGTCGCTGCAGTCTGCGTTACAGGCGAACCGACTTGGCATATTTCAACCAGGGCGGGAATCCCGCCGTGACCGACCACGGATCGAGCTGTCTCCGCGCCAGACGTCAGACGCTGAAGAGACAGCGTAGCCTTTTCTTTTGCCAAAGGGCTTCCGGACTCCAACAACCTCACCAGGGGCGGAAGAGCGCCTTCCGATACCAAGAGTTGATCGCAATTCTCAGCCTCTGCGAGGCAGCATATGACCGTGGCCGCCTTTTCCCGAATCCGCGGCGAACTAGCGCTCAACAGCTGTACCAGAGCCGAGACACTGCTTCTACCGGCCGCGGCCAAAATGTTTTTCTCATCTTCGTTCATCATTTCTATAAGGCTGTCCAGGGCTTTGTGCTTGGACTCCATGTGACCGATTTGGAGGCGAGCGAGCAATTCCCTTATGTTCCATCGGATTGCTTCACGCTTTGCCCCGGATGCAGACCTGGTTAGCGTTAAAGGAATGGTTGCCTCGCCTAATACGCCGGTTTTCACCAAGAGACCGCAGTCGTGAAGATTCAGGTCGATTTTGGCAGCCAAGGCATCCAGGTTGCTTTGCATCTGCAATTTTCCCCCGTAGTTCTGGTCGGCACAATTAGTGGCGAGCTTTATCGTTTCCTGGAGAGTAACTACCACGGCCTGCAGCTGTTCTTTGCATAGGGAATTTTTCGTGAAACAGGGATGGCTTGCCAAGTCCGAGAGCGTTGAAGGAAGCTGCTCCACTTTGTTGGAGATATTCTTCCATCTTCCAATAAAAACTTTAACTTCTCCAATTTTAGCTACAGCCAAAGGAACCAGCTCTTCCGCCTGCTTTAGCCATTCTTCTGTGGATTGAGTCCCGCTGTTCCCTTGAAACACTTCTTCCACCATGGTTCCTTTCTCCTTTTCAAATTTTCAGAGCCGTTGGAAACCGGAGAACCAGCAAACTCTTGCGCTCAGGGATGATCGGGCCAAAAGAACGTTAAGCATTTTCTTTCTCTTTTCTCACTCTGCAATCTGCAAAAGCAAAAGTAAATGAGAATAAAGAAGAGCTTTAATACGAATTTACACACGGTACGGAATCACAATTCAAAATTTAAACATCGAGATTCGTGTCCTTGAAAGCATAATTTATATCAAATATTTTCATCGAGAAAAATCGATGATCACGAATAAATTGTGTCCGGCCTCAGTAACGGTGTTTAGCAAACCAATATATTTTTCACAACATACCAAAATGTTTGAGTCTATAAAATTAGTACGATTCCAACTCATCCGTTCAAAGGTTCATGAACGGGAAAGAAAAGGTACCCCCACCCCTTGCATTTACTCGCTTTAACTTCTAGAAATGTGCAGAAACGCAAATCTCGTAGAAGTTCTTAAGCAGAGATTTTCAGTCCGTTTCATTCATACATGTGTGAGAGGCTAAGCACTAAATGGATGCGAAACGCGTCTGTCGATTACCTATGTCGGACCGCGGTTACCGACCTTCAGAAATCAATCCCAGGGCTCATCTGTGTCAAGAAGCCTATCTCTTTGACGGAGAAACGGTAAAATCCGTCAACGCCGGCTTCCAGAGTACTCCCACTGCACAACCAAAGACTTCTTTCAGACATTATTACAGCATTTTAAATTCAAAATAAAAACGGAAATGCCGTATCGCCTGGTTCTTTGACGGAGAAACACGTAAAATCCTTCAGCGAGACTATCACAGGGCCGGCTTCCAGAATACTTGGACCAATAACATTTACAGCACCATTACAGCATTTTAAATTCAAAATAACATCGGAAATGCCACATCCAAGCCGTAAACAAGACGTACTTCCCTATTCTTTGAATCATAAAAAGATATCTCTGATAACAAAACCTAAAAATATCAGACAAACCTGGAAAAGGCCGGAAAATTCAAACACCAGCGCAATAACTTCCGGAATCGCTCTACGCCGGTAAAAAATTCGATTTCTTCGCAAACATCAATGCATTATGCAAGAACTTCGCTCTCCGGTTAGGGCAAAACCTAAACATAAACGGAACTTCTTTTGTACCGAAAAAGCTCTTCACAGATTCCAACGCGCCATTATTTCATCACTACAACGATCAAAGCACCAAGTTCCAATGAGAAGAATCCATTAAAGGCACTGAGATTAAACGGCTACAAAGTGGAGGAAAATTCAACGGCTAGTAGTTGGGAATTTGAAACAAGAGCTAAAACAAACAAAAACCCTATCACATCCTATTTTACCTGAAGTCTTCGATCCTGCTCTGCAGAGCTGGCTCTCTGTCTGTAAAATTGCCCCCACAATCCCTATCTGTACGGGACGGAATCTTTACTATAAACAAAACGCCAAATACATCCAGACCTGCAAACCTACCCAAAAGGGAAGAATAAACCCTGAACAATGGACTTCAGGTTTGAATACCATAAACTCCTCGCATGTTTATCATCGGACGGTAAAGGATGCATCAGCATACATCCAGACACGATCCATCAGGACCCAGGTCGAGAAGAAACTCGTGCGGGTTTGCACGAAACTCCGTATCCTTCACGCATATTGATGGTGAAACAAATACATACTTATTCTTCATCCATACATAACCTGCTGAGTCGCAGGCGGGTAGCAGACACATTAAATAGTATTCAGTCGGTGACGCGTAGGTATCGCGGCCACCCGCATTATCTTCTTCTCCTTCTCAGATAATTCAAAATCTCGAATCAACGGTCACTTTTCCCTGATATCTCGCCATCTGAATTGGGCAGCGCGTCGCCGGGAACGGACCCACGAATTTCGATGTACATATAAACCAAAACTATCGCAATTTTATTAGCCAAATGTGGGGAAATGGAATTTGAAATATTATAATAAAAATATAATATACGTATGGTCGGCTTCAAACGTTCTGTAATCCCAACGAGGGTGGTGAAAATCATTTGTACCTTCACCACGGCAACTCTGTCCCCTCGTGGAGACTCGGTGGCCATCTTAACGTCTGACGTGGCAATGACACCTCAGCCACCAAAAACTGGCGACACGCTCCCATGGTGGTTGCCAGCGTTTCATAGAATTTTAAATTCGAGCACGCGTCATGTCTATTGCCGTTGTCGTATTCTCCATCTTTACCTCGGATGCCTTCCATTCGTTTGAAAGTTCTTCAAAACATATATTTCTTATTACTCAGACTCGTAAAGCGGGATTTAGCGTAAATATATATATATTATAATAATAATAACTTCATTATAAAGTCAAAAGAAATTTCAGAGGTTAAATTGATAGATAAATCTTCTTACATGTGGATAAACGCTAGTGATTTCAAAGAAAAAAATCCATGTTATTAATTTGAGTTTGACATTGGTGATAAACATTCATTTTATTTTTCATTGGATTTCAACTATATAGAAAGTGAGACTACACCACACTCATTATAGAAGGTGTAGGCATCATGTGATTTTTCATATCAATATCATCATAATTGAACATAATAATGGAAGCTATTATATTATAGTTAAACATAATAATGGAAGTTATTATATTATAATTTAATTGCAATGATTCAAAGACATTCAATTGATGTTTGTGGGTACATTAAAAATATATATATCTCTTTTAAAATGATGAGATTTTATAAATAAAAGTAACTTTTTCCTCTTTTTTTTTTAATTAAATTGTGACTTATTCACTTTTATAGAATATATTTGGTATAGTTTATATATATATAATTATAATGTGAATTAGTTTGTATATGTGGATAATAGTTAGTGTTATATGTTTTTATGGTTGGTTATTCATATTAGATTTTGTCATTTTAAAATAATAAAATAATAAATTAAAATAACAAAATAATAATTAATGATAATTATTTTAAAAAATTAGTTGACAATTTAGTTATAATAGGTTTTTCATTTTCAAAAAATAAAATTAATATCAAATTGGTGTATGAGACTCTCTTGTTTGTTCGAGAAGAGACTCCTCTTGACTACTAAACACTCTCTCTATACACTTATGTCATAAAACTTAGTTATTTAATATTATCTATTTATGTGGATAAATACATAAATATAAAGAAAACACAAAGTCACTTTCATCACAAAACTTAGACATAATAGATTTATAGAGTTATAATAATAGATTTGTTTTCCATGAGAATAAAAGGCAATGGTTCCATGATATATATAAATGCAACAACAAAGGACCCTAAGAACAAAGATTTCATGAGTTTTTTTTTAATAATAAAAGGGTTTATAGTGGGAGTCAAACCCTTGCTAGGTAACTTATGACTTAGCAAGGGTCGAGACATTCAGAGACGTGCCCATGGGGGTCCCACTCTTGGGGGATGCCTACCCTTTTAGCCTCATCACAACGGGACGAATGTCTCATTAGGGACTCAAACTCGAGTGGGGAGAGTACGAAACTTACCTCCTTAGAAGCATGACAACAAATATGTTTGTTTATCTCTTATTTAGTTATGTCTGTTATGATATTTAGACACTTAGAAGCTAGTGAAGATCAACTTGGTCTAATGTGTCATTAGGTTAAAGTGTGTTTCTGTGTGTGTTTGTTTAGTATGCATTTGTAATCCGATGGTCACGATATGTTCCCGACATAGAGTGATCTGACGACTCATATTCTCCTCGATCTTAACGGCTACATTGATATGTGGCTTAACACCTGATTGGTCTGTGATATCTATTTAAAGAGCATGGAGGGTCATTTGTCAATGATTGATTGTGAGAAACTCTCTTGTAAATCTCTTGTAATATTTTTCTTTTGCATTAATAAATTGTCTCAAGTGGTCGTGTTGGTTGGGGTCGTGGATGTTTCCCCACAGGGGTTTTATCACATAAAAACATCATTGTGTTGATCTTTTATCTGATACCATGTTTGAAAACAAAGGTATTCCAACAGAGGATAGACACCTTCTCTCATGTTGAAACAATTTTTTCCAAACTTCGATCTATGTTAGGATCTCGGGAAGTTGTCATTAAGGGGGGATAGGCTCTAATGCTTCATTCATTCTCCTATTGTGTCTCCTTTGTAAATCCTTCAATCCTATCCCAAGTTGTTCTTAAGGGAGGATGTTAGGATAGTTAGACACTTAGGAGTTAGTTAAAATCAACTTGGTCTAATGTGGTGTTAGGTTAAAGTGAGTTTCTTTAGTATGCAATAGTATGCATTTGTAATCCAACGGTTTATTTTCCCAACATAGAGTGATCCGATGACTAATATTCTACTTAATCTTAACGGTTGCATTGATATGTGGCTTAACACTTGATTGATCCATGATCTCTATTTAAAGAGAATGGAGGGTCATTTGTCGATGATCAATTGTGAGAAACTCTCTTGTAAATCTCTTGTAATATTTTTCTTTTGCACTAATAAAGTGCCTCAAGTGGTTGCATTGGTTGGGGCCATGGATGTTTCCCCGTGGGGGTTTTACCACATAAAAACATCGATGTGTTGATCTTTGATCTGGTTGTGTGAGTGGTTATTGAAGGTGTTCATCCTCTGTTGGAATACCTATGTTGTTGAACATTGTCGAGTTTTTCCCTATTAATGGAAGACTAAGAGGTTAAATGGGAGGGGATTAGCTAACTTCACGAGAATGACCTTGAAACCTTTGTTGTTCATTGCCAATATGTATTGTAAAGGGCATGATATTTTCCTCTATAAGGTATATGGATGCCTCCCTTAGCCATCAAGAACTCCATAAGAAATTTTTTCTTTCCATAACCAACTATCAAGCCAAATTTCCCTCTGAAAGTTATGTAAAACAAAATTCATATGAAAATATAAAGATGCAATGAAAATAACATTGCATGTTTCAAACTCATTCATTAGAATTACCCATTTAATGCAAGACATTAGCAAATAGAAAGCATTGTACAAGAGCTGGGTAATAACACTTATCTTGGTGGTTATGGAGGAAGAGGACAAACTCAGGAGCAAGAGTGACAATACAATCTATAACACTTCAACAACATGTAAAGTCGGGCATACCGATATTCACATTAAAACAACTTGAAAGGAGTCATTGATTATTTACAGACTTTTCAATTACTTCTTAATTGAATTAGTAAGCAACTAAAGAGTTGTACATTTAATTATCAATATGGGGTCGTATCCCACTTATGAATTGTCGTGCATTGTATATGCAAGTGTAGTGTTGTAATTTCTAATGAGTTGTAGTATTTTTTATGTCACAAATTGAGATTTTAAGATGCTTAATTAAGTCAACAATCTACACTACTTCTAGAATTTTGGGAAAATAAATTTCACACTTGCAAAAAAAAAAAGGGAAATCACACTTGCGGAAGGTAAATCGCACTTGCAGAAAGTAAATCACACTATGAAAAATAAATCACTCTTGCAGAAAGTAAATCACACTTGCAAAAAATAAATCATGCTTGCAGAAAGTAAATCACACTTGCGGAAAGTAAATCACGCTTACAGAAAGTAAATCTCACTTGCGGAAAGTAAATCACACTTGTGGAAAATAAGGTTATACTATTATATAATGGTGACTTTCTCAAGTATAATGATGATTTTGACTCGTTGTAACAGTTACGTGTTCATACATCCAATGACAATTTGCAAAATCAATGTAATATCAATCCCAAACTATTGAGGAGTAAGGTTGTCACAAATCTAAAAAGAAGCAGAATAGAGTAAAGTTGCAAGCGGTGTTGCAACAACGGAGCTGCAA
>ML806016.1:457751-469427 GCA_009831015.1 Picea engelmannii | reverse complement strand
CCTATTGTGTCTCCTTTGTAAATCCTTCAATCCTATCCCAAGTTGTTCTTAAGGGAGGATGTTAGGATAGTTAGACACTTAGGAGTTAGTTAAAATCAACTTGGTCTAATGTGGTGTTAGGTTAAAGTGAGTTTCTTTAGTATGCAATAGTATGCATTTGTAATCCAACGGTTTATTTTCCCAACATAGAGTGATCCGATGACTAATATTCTACTTAATCTTAACGGTTGCATTGATATGTGGCTTAACACTTGATTGATCCATGATCTCTATTTAAAGAGAATGGAGGGTCATTTGTCGATGATCAATTGTGAGAAACTCTCTTGTAAATCTCTTGTAATATTTTTCTTTTGCACTAATAAAGTGCCTCAAGTGGTTGCATTGGTTGGGGCCATGGATGTTTCCCCGTGGGGGTTTTACCACATAAAAACATCGATGTGTTGATCTTTGATCTGGTTGTGTGAGTGGTTATTGAAGGTGTTCATCCTCTGTTGGAATACCTATGTTGTTGAACATTGTCGAGTTTTTCCCTATTAATGGAAGACTAAGAGGTTAAATGGGAGGGGATTAGCTAACTTCACGAGAATGACCTTGAAACCTTTGTTGTTCATTGCCAATATGTATTGTAAAGGGCATGATATTTTCCTCTATAAGGTATATGGATGCCTCCCTTAGCCATCAAGAACTCCATAAGAAATTTTTTCTTTCCATAACCAACTATCAAGCCAAATTTCCCTCTGAAAGTTATGTAAAACAAAATTCATATGAAAATATAAAGATGCAATGAAAATAACATTGCATGTTTCAAACTCATTCATTAGAATTACCCATTTAATGCAAGACATTAGCAAATAGAAAGCATTGTACAAGAGCTGGGTAATAACACTTATCTTGGTGGTTATGGAGGAAGAGGACAAACTCAGGAGCAAGAGTGACAATACAATCTATAACACTTCAACAACATGTAAAGTCGGGCATACCGATATTCACATTAAAACAACTTGAAAGGAGTCATTGATTATTTACAGACTTTTCAATTACTTCTTAATTGAATTAGTAAGCAACTAAAGAGTTGTACATTTAATTATCAATATGGGGTCGTATCCCACTTATGAATTGTCGTGCATTGTATATGCAAGTGTAGTGTTGTAATTTCTAATGAGTTGTAGTATTTTTTATGTCACAAATTGAGATTTTAAGATGCTTAATTAAGTCAACAATCTACACTACTTCTAGAATTTTGGGAAAATAAATTTCACACTTGCAAAAAAAAAAAGGGAAATCACACTTGCGGAAGGTAAATCGCACTTGCAGAAAGTAAATCACACTATGAAAAATAAATCACTCTTGCAGAAAGTAAATCACACTTGCAAAAAATAAATCATGCTTGCAGAAAGTAAATCACACTTGCGGAAAGTAAATCACGCTTACAGAAAGTAAATCTCACTTGCGGAAAGTAAATCACACTTGTGGAAAATAAGGTTATACTATTATATAATGGTGACTTTCTCAAGTATAATGATGATTTTGACTCGTTGTAACAGTTACGTGTTCATACATCCAATGACAATTTGCAAAATCAATGTAATATCAATCCCAAACTATTGAGGAGTAAGGTTGTCACAAATCTAAAAAGAAGCAGAATAGAGTAAAGTTGCAAGCGGTGTTGCAACAACGGAGCTGCAACACATAAGTTACAACAATGGTAGTTGCAAAAACAAGAGTTGCAGCAATGGGACTTGCAACAACGCCTACGATTACAAACTTACATAAATTGAATCAACACTGAGTTGTAGTTTAAGATTACAAAATCCACAACATAAAGAAACTAGATATTAATCACACCTGGGTTGCAACTAACTGTCAATGAAATATGGAATTACAAAAATGTAAATAAATAAAATAACTATGGAATCAATTGAACAACAACAAAATGTTAATCCTACTTTTAATGTACATAAAGTACCTAACTGAGGAGGGGGTCCTACCCCCTTAGACAAGGCACTGGGATACGAAATCAAAATCACACGAAAGCTCAACACATCATCAGGAGAACAAGAGAAAAGGAAATTATATTGCCGAAGTCTTAAGTCTTACAATATAGTTGTATTATATCGCTAACATCATCCCCCAAGATCAAGGAAAGATGGGGTTTTTATACAATATATTCAATGTCTAAATAAAACAAAGAGACAAATGGACAACCAAGAGAATGAGGTTATTCGTTTGTTTACATTGATATTACCAATTTTTAGGAAAGATCATGCATATGTTGACTTGGATTAGTTGGGCAACGATTGGTAGGCGAACTAATCTCTCTTTTGATTGTCCAAATGCCTCATGTCACCTTTCTATGTGAGGAACATTCCCAACTGTCGGATGTAACATTGAGCGATGTGTTGGCATACTTTGCCTTGGAGTTGCAGCAATGGTATCGTACTCGGAGTTACAACAGTTGTATCGGAGATGTAGCAGTTGTATCAAAGTTGAAAAAACTATAGAGGAGTTGCAACATGTGTAAAGGAGTTGCAGCCACTGTAAATGTTCCTACATAGCAATGTAAGTGCAAGAAGGTAATAATTTTTCTTAAAAAATATGTAAGAACAACATAAAAATGGCATATGGGAGAAGATTCATACATATGTGAAAAAGTAAGGCATACTAGATGAGAAAGATATCAAAAGAGAGTGAATAGTGGAAAAATGGTAAGGAAAACAGTATTGAACGGGTGCTAAAAGTATGCCAATTTAGGCATTCCTCATCTCTCCCATCCCAAAATTGTTGCATGTCCCTATGCAACCAACAATATGTCAAGGTTATAGAAATCAATATTTCCATGGAGGTTGTTGATACTATAGTCCACCTCCCCTGCTTCCTCTGGATGACTACATTCTATTTTTCATTTTTGTTATGCCCTTCTGTAATTTCTTTTTCCTTTGTTAGTCCCTACTCTGGTTCAGTCTGGATAGCTCTGTTAACCAATATAAAATTTGTGGTTTGGGAACTTATTTCTTTTGTTTCCTTAGTTTGAGTTGTCTCTTCTAGTTGAAGAGAGGGTTCCCCTGCAACAAGAGGTTTTTTTATAGGGTAACTTCATTTCTCAGGTGCCCTGTGTTCATCAAGTTCATCCTTCAACATTTTAAGGTTGATTTGTAGCTTTCAATTTTTCATTCTCGACATCCTATTTTGTTTTATAAGAGATGCATAAATAGGCAATGAATATGGAATGTTTACCCAAGATGTATCATTAACCTTCTTTTTAGGCTCAATAATCTCTAGTTCTGGTTCTTGTTTTCCTAGTTCCTGCGCATTAGCAGACTTGTCTCCAAAAGTGTTTTGTGTTTTGTTAGCAAGACCCTTTGGTTCGTGCTCTTCTTTCTCTTATGAATTGGCAGAGTGTTATGGTTCCTCTATCTATGATTCTTGAGGTTTGGCATACTATTCCCGAGGAGTGCTCTCTGATGGTTCTTATGGAATAACATGAGCCTATACCTCATGTTCCTCCTTCTTTTGTGTTGGATTCTCCAGCTCTCGTGGGTTTGCAACTTGTTCCCGAGGGGTTCTCTCTGTTGGTTCTCATGGGTCAATAAGAGCCTCTCCTTTTGTTTCTTCTTTTTCCGATTCTTGTAGTTTGATAGGATGTTCCCTAGAAATGTTTTATGTTAGTTATTCTTCATATGTATATACCTCAAGGATGGCGATAAGCCCTTCTCCAAGAGTGCCTCTTATTGGTTCTTGTGGGTTAGAAAGGGCCTCTTTTTCCATTACCTTGTCAGCTTCTAGGTTGGTGCCCTCCACTGGTTCTTGTGTTACAAGAGAGGGTTTTGTCTTGATTGCTTCATCAAATTCTAGGTCATCCTTTTGTCTTGTTCTGTTAGTAGCCAAGTAGGTGTGCCTCATTCTTCTTTTCTTTGGAATATAGGATTGCCTCTTTTTGAACCCTCTTACTCTCTTTGTAGATGATTTGTTTTCGGTCACCTCGACATCACTGTCATGATCTTCCTTTATTGGAGTTGCATCACTATGGCCCCTTTCCCTAGTTGTCCTTCTAGGTCTCTTAGGATGAGGATTGTGAGCATCCAGGGTCATTGTATATATGGCATTGTTGCTTGGAGGTGGAGTTGTAGTTGTTTTTTCTCTCGATGTCGGAAGTGTAGCAACTGCTTCCATGGATTCCTGAAGTGAAACCACTGTGTCCTCAAAAAGTATACCCAGTGGTTGGACAATGTTATTCCATGTGAAACCCTCCCTGTGCAGGGCATGTTCCACCAGTATCTTAATAAGCCCATGGTAGGAATTAACGTCCCTAGGATGATTTGATCTCTATGCGAGTATCTCCATGGTCTATAAGGTATTGCAAATAAAATATGGCATATTGATGGGTCGAGCATGTCTGAGGTGGTCCAAGAGCCAGATATGTTGAAGGTAAATGACCCTTTAGAGACCTTCACATGTGAAATATCGTAGAATGAATATGACCACATCCTGCCAAGGGTCTAGTAAAGACCATCTTTTGAATATTGTGCCCTTCTTTACCAGGGCCTCTCCAGGCTCAAGAAACTGTCACAGGATTTCAGGCTTGGAGATCCTTCTAGAGTACCACCTCTCACCTGTCTATGGAAATCTTGTAGCTTTTTCCATTGTCTCTTTTGTTACTTCCACCCGGGTACCCACTACCATAGAATGTTCTGCCCCAAAATTCAAAGAGAATTTCAACGCAACTTCATCATCATACCCCTGGAAATGTTGTACATAATCCATCTAGCTATCCTAGTGGAGAATCTGTGTAATATTGTCATAAGTTTGGAGTAGCAGTGCTTCATTCGGTTCTTTGCGTATCAAGGAGCCTCCCATGGTACATATTTTTCCTAGCTCCGACTAGTTGCGATTGTGGAGGAGATGGTTGTTATTCGGGTGGGGCATTTCTGATTATTGTAATAATGTGGTGATTATGGAAATTATGGAGTGGGGTGGTGAGTAATGATGGAAAATATGCCATTTATGTCTAATTCATTACACAATATTTCAGAAAACATACCCGTCCTATCTTACCTGAAGTGGTTATCCTTTGAACAAGTGTCATGTTGGTGGAGTTGCGACAACGGAAACAAATTCACATCAATGGTCTTAGTTGGAATCTCAACATCAACGTTGCTTATTCTATCCACCGGAAGTGCAGTAACAATGATGCACATAAAGTGAAAGCTACAAGAAGATTTGCAGTAACAAGAGTTGCGACGACGGAGATGCAACACTGAGAGTTGCACCAACCGGTGTTGCGGCCTTGGTGGGAATTGCAACATTGGTGGTGTGGATGAGAATTGCAGAATAAAGTATATTTGCAAGTGGATTTGCAGTAATGTGAGTTACAACAATGGAGCTGCAAAATGAAAGATGTAGCATCCAAGTTGCAGTAACATGGATTAGAGGGAAGAGAGTTGCATAATGAATCAAATATGCAAGCGAAATTTCGATAGCGGGAGTTGCGACAAAGGGGGTGGTAGAAAAGGGAGTTGCAACAACAAAATTTGCAGTCGTGAGGGTTGCAGCCACGAGATTTTTAGTGATGGGAGTTGCAACAACATGGGTTGTAGCAACATGAGTTGTAGCAATAGGAGTTGTAGCAACGAGAGTTGCAATAAGTTGAAAGTTACAGTAGTGGGAGTTGCAACAACCTCGTTCTTCTTTCCTACATATCCCGAAGAAAAAAATTATTAGTAGAAACAAAATTTGATCAGAAGGATCCTAACACAACCATCATGAAACCATGAAGTTCCCTTCTTTTTTTGTAAGTATGCTTTGCGCTAGCATGAGCTAATTTTCACAAAACATGCCCCCGGGTATGTCCCTAAGGATTTTTACACATGGTTTTATTATTATTATTATTATTATTATTATAGGGGAAAATAAAGCACTCAACAGGGGTTTTCCCCCTTGTTTATAATCTCCAGGTCGTTGTTAGGTCATCCACTAGTGATCCTATTCAAAAAGGTGTCCTTGGATAGGGGTTTATGATATAATCAAATCTTGTGTCCATTTTCCATCAAAGGATTTATTTCTTTGTCGATGGTGTGAAATTTGATGTCTCCATTGTCATATATAGTATCAATCTCATAAGTCCGGAGCCATTGGGTGCAAAACTTTCCTCTAAAATCCTTGAACCTGAAGTAAAAAAATAAGGCCCAGTCTCCAACTTTGAATTTATTCTTCTTAATGAACTTGTCATGCCATTGAGCTCTTTGTTGTTGTATTATTGTTGTGCATTGTAGGGTGGCTTGAAAAAGTTCATTTAGGTCGTTGATATAGAGGAATCTTTATTCCTAGGCTTCAGTTAGGTCCATTCCAAGTTGTACAGTTGTTCTAAGTTTCTGGATCTTTGTTTCAATTGGCATCATTACTCTCTTTCCATACACCAATTCATATGGGGTGAAAATAATAGTGGTTCTCCATGTCGTCTGATAGGCCCATAGAACATCAGGTAGTATATCATCCCAATCCTTGAGGTGTAATCTGACGGTTTTTGTAATGATGGCCTCAAGGATTTTTTTTGTTCCTTCTACCTGTCCATTGGCCTGCGAGTGATATTGTGTAGTAACCATGTGTTTGATCTTGTATTTTTCCATCAAGTCTCTGACGAGACTTGAAGTGAACTGCATTCCTCCATTAGTAACGATTTCCCTAGGTATCATGAATCTGGTGAAGATTTCTTCATGAAAAAATCCTATTTTTGTGTGTTATGTCGCGACAGTGAGTGCTTTGGCTTCCATCTACTTTGTGACATAATATGTGCATACTAGGATGTAGGAATTATGATGGGAGGAAGGATTGATTGACCCTACAAAGTCCATGGCCCATTTATCAAAGGGTTATAATACTAATTGTGGATATAACGACATCTCATCTGATTGCACTGTTCTACCCATGCATTGGCAGTGATCGTACCTTTTTACATATTATTGGCATCTTTGAATATAGTCATCCAATAATACCCTTGGTGAAGTACCATGTACCTCGTCCTCTTGTCTTCAAAGTGGCCTCCACATGGGTTGTCATGGAAGGCTTTCAAGATCTCATGGATCTTGTCTTCTTGCACACATCTTCTAATAATGACGTCCAATCCTGTGTGGAAGAGGCAATCATCGATACATGAGCATCTACAGCTTTGTTTGATGATCTTTTGTTTCTCTTTTGGAGATAAATGGTGTGGTAGTCTACCTACATACAAGTAGTTAGCAATATCTATGAACCAAGGAGAGTTAGTGGAAACCACAAATAGTTTCTCATCAAGAAAATGAACTTCTACAGGTGGCTCATTTTCCTTAGATGTGAGTCTTGAAAGAAAATCAATGACTAAATTATCTTTTCTTGGTTTATTCAAGATGGTTATATCATATTCTTGTAATAAAAGAAACCATATAGTGAATCTACCATTGGTTATAGGTTTGTTCATTAAATATTTTATGGTAGCATGGTCAGTATGCAATATTACTGAATATCCTATGATGTAATGCCAGAATTTATCAATTGCATGTATTACCACAAGAAACTATTTTTCCATTACTGTATAGTTTAATTCTGCAGATGAAATATTCTTGTTGACTTATTAGATTGCATATGGATCTTGTCCTTCCATTTTTCATAGAACAACTCCAATAGCGGTGTCAGATGCATCCGTGGAGATATGAAACGGGAGGGACCAATCGAGCCCTCTTAAAATAAGATCTTTGGACACTTTAGTTTTTAGTTTTTCAAGTGCATGCTAGCATGTCTTTGTCCATGAAAACTTAGAATATTTGTAATCAAAGAAAATAATGAACGAGCAATTTGTGAGAAATTTTCAATAAAGCGACGATAATAACCAGCATATCCTAAGAAGCTCTATACCCATTTTTGTGATGTTGGAGTTGGAAAGTTTAATATTACATGTACTTTTGTTGGATCCACTTGGATGCCTTTGGTTGAGATGTGGTGTCCTAATACAATGCCATTAGTTAACATCATTGCACATTTCTCATTATTGAGGGCGATGTTTGACTCTTTACACCTTATCAATGTTTACTGTAGATTTTCCAATGCCTCATCAAATTCATCCCCATATGTCGTGAAATTATCCATATATATTTCTACACATTCATGAATTAAATCGGAAAATATACCAATGACAACTCTTTGAAAAGGTGGCAGGGGCGTTGCATAACTTGAATGGTAGAACATGATAGGAAAAATTCCCCCATGGACATGTAAATGTTGTTTTGTCTGGATCTTTGGGTGTGATCTAGATCTGGTTATACCCATTGAATCCATCTATGAAAGAAAAGTATTTCTTCCCTACTAACGTATCTAGGGCCTAGTCAATGAATGGAAGTGGGAAATGGTCTTTGTGTGTTGCTTTGTTGAGTTCTCTACATTCCACACAAATTCTCAATTTTCCATTTTTCTTTAGCACCATGACAACAGGGGAGGCCCATTGGCTATAAAAAACTAGATAGTTAAAGTTCATTGTGGACAATTTTTGTAGCTCCTCCTTGACTATGTCCTTCAGTGCCAAATTCATCCAACGTTGGGGATGGAAGATGGGTCTGGATCCTTCCTTAATGTATGCGTGGTGTTTACATAGGTAAGGATGGATTCCATTCATGTTGGAGTAATCCCAGGAGAAGGCATTACTGTGTTTTTGTAACACTTTAACCAATCACTCTTTTTGTTGTTCAGTGACAGTCCCTGGTTGATTTTCAAGGTTTTTCCAGGGCTAATTTCTATGGTTTCCATAGGGGGCCCTTGGTATTTTTATGGTGGGGATTCATGTTCTATGGGTGAGATGCTTGTTGAGTCTAGGGAAGCCTGTATTTTTGGTTGCATAATATGCTCAAGAATATGTGGGTTTGTTGAGGGAGAAGAAGAGGCTATGAAATCATTGATTTCATCATCCTCTGTTTTATCTCTAATGGCTAAGTATTGATATATGGAGAGGACTTGTTGAGCTTATCCTTCTTCGTCACTCTCTTCTCCATTGGCCTAGAGTGGTGTCTCAAGATCTACGCTGGGTTTGGTAGGAGGATAGAGGGTTAATTTTTTTGTGGATATCCCATTGGAGATGGTCATGTTTCCTAAACTACAACCAATGAAAGCATCTGTGGTGGCCATCCAAGGCCTTCCCATGATTAAAGGATACCCACCCAAAGAGTTTTTGGGTTGTAGGACCACAAAGTCAACGAGATATTCCCACTAATCTATAGAGATCACTACTGTTGGCATCATAAGTCACTCCTGGATTGCAGCAGGAGTAAGCCTGAGGCCCATCAGTTTATGTCACTCTTTGTTGATAGAGGGTGATGAATGGAAGTAAAATTGAAACAGTATCGTTCTAACTCAGAAACTGGGCCAGGCATGCACAAGCAGATGAGGTCTTGGTTCAACTTCAGACAGTAAGTTGTAATAAGGGTGAGTAGGAGGAAGACTTCTGTGAGGAAAAGCGAAGGGATGCTATGGGCATCGAGCTTCTAACAGCATGTAGAAGAAAACTTTGAACACAAGAACTTCTTATATTCAAAAGAAGAAACACTAAAAGAACGTAACAGAGTTATAATAAATCCTTTATCATAACACAGTCACGACGATTCATGTGAATCATTCAATCATGAACCCTTTCAGTTTGAGATCAAAACGAGATTAAAAAGAGAGCTACCTTACATTAAACAAAGAAATTTCATATACAGATACATAGCCAGGAAAACTAGTGCTTCATTAAAACATTATAGTCGGGAGCTCTTATCTACCATCCCTCCTTTACAAAATATGAAAACTTCGTCTATATACCTAGAGCAATTTGCCTCCTTAGCCCCAGGAGGGTAGCTGAGCTACCTCATTTAAGGCTTTATGTGTGCATGATGTTCCTTCAGAATGTACACAGAGCTTCTTGTTTGACACTGCTTTAAACGACATGGATTCTGTAGGGAAACTATCCATCGGAGTACCACGAACTGACTACTTCTGACCCTTCCGATGCCTTCCATTTATGGGTTGAGCTGAGGTCTCAACCACCTGCTCAATATTCATTAACTGCTTCTTCCATGGAGGGTGGCCGAGACTGAACACATAGAGAGTGATCAAGTGTCAGTTTTCCAAATCTTGGAGGCCAATCTTCATTTCTTCAGGTTTCACTCTCAACGTAACCACAGGGCCATGCAATTGTCTTCAAGGAGGCTTTTACATTTTGCGTTTCAGGTTTCGGCGATGCAGTGGAAGAGAGACCCCTTGTCTTTCAAAGTCCCGGTAGCTGGAATGCTGAAACGACTCCTGGGGGGCTTTTCACATTTCGCGTTTCGGTGATTCCCGATGCAGTGGAGGAGAGACCCCCTGTCTTTTGAAGTTCTAGTAGCCGAAATGCCGAAACAGATTTTCGCATTTCACATTTCGGGGTTTCCCGATGTAGTGGAAGAGAGACCCCCTGTCTTTTGAAGTTCCAGTAGCCAAAATGCCAAAACGGCTTTTCGCATTTTGTGTTTCGGGGTTTCCCGATGCAGTGGAAGAGAGACCCCCTGTCTTTTGAAGTTCCGGTATCCGAAATGTCGACCGAGCCTGATCAGGTGTCATGTAGCCGAAATTGTTAAGCCCTAATATTGGCTCATTAACCCTTAATTGGGGCATATTAGGTTAGTAATGTTTTATTTATGTTGGCTTTAGGCCATTAGTTGTAATTATACCTCCTAGTCTCCTATATATACCAAGGAGACATTTTCATTTTGGATCATCTTGTACTTGAACATTTAAGTGGGGTAAAAGGAGGTTTCCCCCTCGAAGAGGCTTCTTATCTGAAATTATCTCTTTTTCAAGGCGTTAAGTACTTTTCCTGAGGTTTTCTATGCTATATTGATGTTTGGTTCTTAACATATGGTATCAGAGCTCAAGGTCTTGGGGTTTCGCTGCTACATCTGAGACACCGTGGAATTTTTGCTATAACTTTTTTTCTACAACGTTTCAGAAGGAATGTATTGGAGGATATTTAGTAGATGGATCAAGGTACGTTGGGTTCAAAATTCAGCTCCTGAGGCCTTATACTTTCGGAGATACAACCTGTACAAGATAGGGTTCTGGAATCATCCTGAAATGAGTCATTCATAATTTTCGCTATACAAATTTTTCTGTAACATTTCAGACCCTGAACTCCAGAGGACAATTACAAAAATTAGTAAGGTATCTTTGGTAAAAATTTCAGCTTCTGGGTCATCTTAAATTTGTAGATACACCTTGTGTAAGATAGGGTATCTGACTAGTCCTATTGACTAGTCTCAAGAAGGTGTTCCAGGTAAAACAATCATAACTTCTTGCTAGAGTATCCAAATTGAGTGGGACTGGTTTCATTGGATTGTGAATAGTCTTTAGTATTTTGGGTGTGAGTTTCAGAATTTGATATCAATTATTTTGTGTGGGGCATGCTATACAAGTGAGATCTCCTGGAAAGGCCAAAAATTGGCAAGTTGTGAGGAAGTTACCATACATTCCACTTGGCACATCCAATTTTGATCAGACCTGCGGCATTGCAGAGAAGAAATATCAGAGAACTACCTAAAAGAAAGTTTCATACCCAGAAGGGCCGAAACTTGGGAGATAGAACAGAATAAATATTGTCTAGCAGAACCGCCTCAAAATCAAGATTCAAAAGTGATACTTGGCCAA
>ML806016.1:434865-447057 GCA_009831015.1 Picea engelmannii | reverse complement strand
GAGGTTAGGGCTCTTCTAATCTTGTGCTCATTGCCAGAAAGCTGGAATGGCTTGGTCATGGCTGTAAGTAACTCTGTCTCTGGTTCAAATACTTTAAACTTTGATGATGTTGTTGGTGTTATCCTTAGTGAGGAAATGCGACGAAAAAGCATAGGTGAGACATCAGGAAATGCATTGAACATGGAGAACAGGGGAAGACAAAAGGATAGAGGAAAGGGCTCAGGAAACCGTGGGAATTCTAGGAAGGGCAGATCCAAATCCAGACTTGGAAAGATAGAGTGCTGGAATTGTGGGAAGAAAGGACATCTGAAGAAAGACTGCAAAGATCCAAAGAAACAAAGAGATGGACAACAGGAGAGTGTTGGCAGCCAATTCCCATTTTTTTACTGTCCTTATAAGCTGCCTACACCAATGTTTTACAACCCTTGATTTTCATTGCAATATTTGCAATAAAATGACACTATTATTTCGTGCATTCGCACACTTACCTTTGTTCTTGTTTTCACGACTGCAAGCGTGAAAACTTTGATTTCAAAGTCATATTAAAAACATCATTGTATTGTTATGATCGCTCTTGTCTATGTGTTCATTGTGTTTCCAATTTGATTATAGTTGCACAATTGGCAAGACCCCTAGCTCTGTACTCATTTGGCATTCTTTAATTGATTATATGACTTTGTTTTACGAGTGATCAGGTTTGTGATGCATTTGTGGTTTGATTTCTACGTTCTTTCATCGATTTCTTTGACACATTGGTTTCATGAAAACACATTGACATTGTGGTGTGATCATTTCATACAACACATATTTTATATGATTGAACCCTTGGTGGTGATTTCGAATCATTATTTTGGTTTTAAAACTATGGTTGAGGCGAATGTTTGGTTGAATTACCATAGGTTCCATTAATTGTTTGAATGGCATGGTTTTTGACATATGCGATAGTAATTATTGAATCGTTATGTGCATCGTCGGTTGTACTGTGGTTAATGACTGTTTTGCATGGGCTGAGCTAGCTCCACCACCTTCGCACATTCGACCATTAATGCTTTCCCTCTTTCCCGAGTTAGCTCTATTGTTTTCAGGTAAGCCCATGAGTGTTCTGCCCCTGTGTATACTCTGTTGGAACCCTTACCCACTCACCCCGCTCACCGTGTGCTCCTGTCTATGGCATCGGTGGTGAGAATAGAGCCAAATGGTACCCAAACTCTGTTGCTATTCTATAATGCTCATAAGGATTTAGAAAACAATGGTTGGCTGGTGTTTATACAGAGGTTCGAGGGTTTTAACCTGTCGGTTGCCCAACAATTCTCCCTTACCTTTGACGGGTGTAGGGATAAAGTCGGTGACATACAACTCGAGCTGAACTAAGAATTCATAAGCTCTGCTACAGGACTAGCAACTATAGGCCAAAAATGGTTTAAAAACTCCAAAGTCGACGAGGTGTCGTGGCCATTACTATTCGTATCAAGAAAGGTTGTGTCCTGTGATAAAGCTATGCCTATTTCTACCCTCAAACCCAGGTGGCACGATCTTTTGGTAATTCTTAAACAGTTCGTGACCTCTGAAGGTCGGTATGGCTTGGTATTTCTGTATCACCTCCGGTTATTGATGAATTTCATGGGTTATCCTTTGAGCATGCCACATTACTTCTTGTGTAGTCTTTACAAGATGTCTAAGAGATTCAAGCGTGAGAAGGCTGATAGCAGCCTTTTTCATCATGGCTTGATTAGACTCATTGTCGTTCACCATTTAAACCTTAATGGCGATAATTGGCAAGCCTTTCTATCTAGAAATGGCTTTGCTAATCCAGAGTCTGCTCAAATCGATAAGGCTGTGGTTAGTGAGACTTTGGCTGGACCAGCCGTGCCACTTCATATTCTTCTACCCCCTGTCAAACCCTCAGTGAGCCCCAACTTGGATCTACCCGATGCCATAACCAACCCTTGTACTAAAGACAAAGCTGAGGCCGTCAAGAATCCTGTGAGTAAGAAAGGCAGAGGTGACAATGCTGTCAACAGTAAAGGGAAGAAAAATGCTCGATTGATATCGAGACTTTCCCAGAACAAACCTAAACAAAACATCAACCAAAATCCCATAGTGTTGATCGAGGACTCGGACTGCGATATCGAGCGTTTCCTAGCCGAAGAGTACCCCTATTCCCATGGCCTATGCTCTACGAAACCCTATGACTATGTATCTAATTTACCCCTGTGCCTAAAAAACAACCCTAACTACCCGGGAATCAAGCTGCACAATGAAACCCCTGGTGATTTAAACAAACCCTCACCTGTGATATAAAAGCCCGAGCAACCATCATGTATCCAATGTAATGCTTGGCTAGAGCATTATTACACCGACGTTCCCCTATTGCAATCAAAGATCAAATCGTTAGAGGAACGGGTGACAGTGCTGGCGAAGGAGAACAATAGGTTACAAGCCAGTGAAAAGAAACAAAAAACCACCGGTTCGATTGTCTTCAGGAATGTCGAAGCGGCAACAACATTTGTCAATTCAAAATTATCATGACTGAGTTGCCCAGGTATGTGTTTTGACATCAATTTTTCTTTGTAAGTTTGCTTGAATTAATTTAATTGATTGAAGTTGTTTTCAATTAGCTCTGTTCGTTTTAATACATTCGAAATGATTCTGTTATAGTTTGATCATCAAAAACGATTTTGTTGTAGATCCTATACAGTAGATCCATTTTGCCAAAATTAAATGTAGATATGATTTGGTTATGCGATTTTTGTCGTGCCTAGCTTAGTATAAGCAATTGATTTGTTTTTTATTATGTTTGGCTTGTTTTTGAATCAATTTTGTTCATCTGATTTAGGATAGTCGATTTGGGTTTGATTTCGATTAGTTTCATTTGCTTCTAATAGACTCAGAACAACCCTGTTGACTTCGATTTACCAGGAATGACTCTGTTTTGTACTGAATCAATATTCTCGTTGGGATTTTGATTACATTCGACCTGTGCAAAAGATCTATTTGCTAAAAATCGTGTAGTTGTGTTGATTGATACGATTTTGCATGACAATTGTGTCGGCTCCCAGCTGTTTCGATTCGTTCCTATTTGATTTGATTTGTGAACGATTGCTACGTGCCATGATTAGCATGATCGTTTGTATATGTTTGATATAGTTCTATTAATTTGAAAAACGATCCTGTTGATTTCGTTTTGATTCGACAACGATTTTGTTAATGGATGAGGCGACATAAACTATTGCATAAATGATTTGTTTAACCGATTACAGTTTGTGTCGATTGGAATTAGTTCATGAAAATGATTTCATTGCTGTTGAATTATCTAAGCGATTCTGTTTACCCGAATTGGTGATAACAAATGTTGAACAGAGTGCATGTATCTCTGTTACCTTTCGATTGACCACGATTTCATTTGTTTCAAATTAGCATATAAGTTTTGATTTGAATGATTCGTTTGGTTTCTAACTAGCAATTAAATATTTTTTTAATAGTTTGATTATAACTCTTTAAGTTTTGGATTGATTTTAAAATGATTCTGTGCTCAAATTAGACCAGCTACAAAATCGCCAGATTCTGTAGCTAGTCTTAAAAATTAGATTCCTGTCAATTTTATCAATAAAATATCCTCTAATATTGTCTATTTTTGTCCCCTTTTAGGTGCTTACGAATTACAATGATCAATGGGGCATGCTGTGGCAGTTTGAGAGATGTTTTGTGATACAGTTTTATTATAGGTTGTTAGTTTTAGTCAGACTTGGGAGATTATCCCCAGATTTTTTGTAAACTGTTTTGATAATTCCCACAGGGATGTTTTACCCTGTGGGAAGCCTTTAAATACTTGTTATTTTTTGTAAAAACAATCATCATCACTGTGGAGAGAACCAGACTATGGATTTATGATTCAGATTGAGATGAAAGTTGATGTCTTGTAACAACTTTCGCTTTCAATATATCAAACTTTTCTTTCGAGTTTTCTGCATGTCAGTTTGCAATTAATTATCGACTACTTTAGCTATCATGATTCTTTGCATGTTGATGTGATTTGATTTATATGTTATCCATATCTGACCTCTCTTATTTAAAAATACAACAATCAATTTATTTTAGTTTAATGAATACAGGTTTACCTTTTTCATTAATTGAATTGTTTTGCACAAAATGTTGCACACAGATTTATCTAATTGTAATGGTTTGTAAATCATAAAATTGCTGTTATTTTTTATGTCTTGTTTGTCCTGTTGTTGATATTTGAAGAGTACAACTGCTTCTAGTTTACGAGAAGCTCATGGAGAATCTGGTGCGGTTTTTCTCCCACTGAACAGTTGAATCAACTACTGCATACAGGACAAACCTGAAGCGTTACTTCAGGTAACTTCGTCATTTGTTATTTGATAGTTATTGTTAGTATAATATAAATAGTTTAGATAGATATATGTATAGTTCAGATTTGTAGTTAGAGTTAGTATTTTAGTTGCTTAGCTTAGATAGTTTTTATTTAATTTCTTTCTCATAAAAAAAAAAAAAAAAAAATAGTTTCGCTGTCTTAGGACAGATTACAAATGACTTTGGTAGGTTTTCATTTAAATCTGTAATCTGTAAATATTGTATATGATTCTGTTGATAATTGAATATTTAATTTTATAGAATTATAGTTGTATAATTTAGGTAATAGATTGTATATATATATATATATATATATATATATATATATGTATTTTATATTTATTATTTAGTTTGTTTTAATTGTTATTTTCATTTAGATTAGTTAATTTAGAGTAGTTTTCTTTTGTTTTCTTAGGAATTAGATCGGCTAACAGAGCTGCTAAACCCGTCAGGGTGGGTCATCCCAAACGACTTGGGTTATTTAGACAACCCTGGACCAGATCCACTCTTCCAGTTGGCGAGCGTTCATTTTCGCCCGTCAACAAATGATGCTAGAAGGAGGGCCTGAAATTTATTAATGGCACGAGGCGGTCGCAAGACTCCTCCACCACCTAATTGCTCACCTATAGTGACAAGAAGTCATTCGACGATAACATCCACCCTCAAACAACAACCACATCAAATGACGATCCACAGATCACAGTTGAGCCAACAACCCCAAACCCTACAGGTGGTGACATACAAGAGATTGTCCGCCAATCTCTCATAAGAACACATAGTGCCTTAGCCCGTTTGAGACAACCAAATTGACCTTTGGAACAACCTTTAGATTTCTATGATATCATAGAACAACTCAGAGGCACTAACCTCACTGTAAATCCTACATATCCAATCCTCACTCCTGCTGCAGGAGGATCTGGAATACCTCCCTCACCACCTCCATCATCTCCTTCTTCTTCTGGAAAAGACTCTTCTGACGAAGGCAGTTCCCCTTCTCAACCTTCCACACCCACCACACCAATGGCCAACTAGAACAACCCTGCCAGACCTTGGATCGACCAAGATGCAGTAGCTGTACTTGGAGCTCAACATTCCTTACCCAAACATCCAGAGAAGTGGCTTCCCAAGTTTGACCCTAAATCTAAACAGATCGTAGAAGATCACATTAAAAAGTTTATGTTAGCCATTAGAATCCACAATGTCGAGCATGAAGACGTAGTCTGTAGGTTGTTCCCCTACACTTTTGAGGGCAATGCCTCTACATGGTACTTTGCCCAACAACCCCATACCATCGTGTCTTGGGAAAAGTTTGAGTCATGCTTTTTGGAAAAGTTCGGAGACGGTAAGCCTCCGGAAGTCCTAGTCATGGACCTTTCTAACTTAAGAATGAACCCGAAAGAGAAAGTTAAATACTTTAATCAAAGATTCTTAACACTTAAGAACTGAATCCCTACAGATTCGATGCCTGCCGAGAATCTTATCATAGCTTACTATACTAAAGCCTTGCATCAAAGTATATCCATTTGGGTTAAATGATCTAAGAAGGCCACGTTGTTAGAAGCATTCGAGGAGGCCAGCCAGATTGAAAAAGACATACTTAGTCTAAAATACACTACTAGCAACGAAACAAAGACTAGTTCTTCTTCCAAAAAGAAGATCGAAATCCTCCCTAGACCTACTCAAAGTAAAACGCAACCTGAAAGCTCTGATTTAGGAAACTTAACTAAAGTCATTCAAAAACTGTCAAATCAAGTTATAGACTTGAAAAGGACGACCGAAGAAGCTTCTTCAAGCAAAGGGCCTTACAAACCCCCGTTCAGGAAGCCTTTTCCCACCAACCGACCTAATCCGAATATTGAAGGCCTTAATCTAGAAAGTTTGCAATACACTCTTCAAACAATTCTAGAAGCCCAGGATAACTTGATGCCTCCTGAGATTCCTGAGGAGGTAGTTGAACAAGAGACAGTTCAAGAAGAAGAGTCCTCCAAACATTTTTGGACACTTCTCGGATAACATCTTTCAAGCCAACTTCGAGACAGTCCATCCCTATAACACTATGAGTAAGACAACAAACAAACCTTCTTCCAAAAACACTACGACTTTGCCTCCAAAGCAATTTAAACCAGTTGAGACTAAACAGAGTCATGTAAACCCCAAATTAGATTATGATTTAGTTGAAGATCTTAAAATGTTAAGGGCCAACATTTCTGTTTATGAGTTATTGAAATTTCCATTTCTACTACAAAAAATGTTACAGAATATCGCAGAGAATGGAAAAAATGGTAATTCAAGTGGTAACAAGGTTGTTCAGAACAAAGTTCCTCAGAAGACTTCCACTAAGAATAATCCTGATTCTCATGATAAAGGAATCCTTCATGTAAATAATATAAATAATGTAAATAGTGTAGATAAAGTAGCTTTAGGAACTGCGGGTAAAAAGCCACAAACTACCACCCTTAGTACTCGCAGAAATGTACCTCCATTTTTGTTAACTTTCGAAATCTTTAATAGAAACGTGCACAATTGTATGGTAGACTCAGGAGCGTCATCCAATGTGATGCCATGGTTTGTGTGTTAGAATATTAATGCTGAAGTTGAACCCTCCACCCTGAAAATCATCCAACTTGATCGAACCAGTGTTAAAGTTGTAGGCGAATTAAGGAATGTTCTTATAAGATTATCGTCCAACCCTAAAGTTCATCAAGTTATTGACATTATTGTTGTGGATATTCCAGAAGTGTATGGTATGTTTTTAAGCAGGGACTGGTCGGAGCAGCTACATGACTATTTCGCGACAGATTGGTCTCACCTATGGCTTCTGGAGAACGGTAAGCCCAACAAAATCAAGGTAAATCATGAACGCTACCTTAAGTTCATGGTCACAGATCTGAACGATCCAAATGAACCATTTACACCTTCTGCCGATTCACCCGAAATACAAGGAATGGATACCTTTTTCAGCAATTTCATGGCTGAGACTTCAGCTATCACCAACCCAGAACAACAGTCCGAGATTGTAGCATGTGCGCAGCCAACAACTTCTACACAATGGTCTCTTACACCTGATAAAAATAAAATTTGGTCTCTTTATTTTGACGGGTCAAAGTCCAAAGAAGGAGTTGGTGCAGGCTGCATTATTATCGATCCGGCAGGTAACAAAACCCTGATTGCATGTAGGTTGGAATTTGAATGTACTAATAACACAACAGAATATGAGGCTTTACTACAGGGTCTCAGAAAATCTTTAGATATGAACATTCAAAACTTGACTGTCTTTGGCGATTCTGAAATCGTGGTTAGAGAGGTAAGAGATTCTATCCACTGTCTGTCTCCACATCTTAAAAGCTACCAATCCGAGGTATGGAATTTAATGAATAAATTTTCTTCTTTCAATATAAATTCTATTCCTAGATTGAATAATTCTGAAGCTGATCTATTAGATAACGTAGCTTCTAAACTCTTTCCTGCAGAAGGTCTGTCCCTGGATGCGTTCTCCGTCGAGCTGTTGTTTAGGCCATCCATTCCTGACAACATCACGAACTGGAGAGTCTTCGACGACGATCAACAGATTATTAGCTTCCTACATATGGAAGAAACTTTTCAAGGTGCGGTGATAGACGAATGCACTCACAATTTGCGCGATTTCACGGTAATACCAGATCCGAGAACCCCTGAATCTTCATCGGACATGGTAAATTCGATCCATAAATCTGTAGTTAGACTAGAGAAATTTTACGATATTCAAGATAAATTCAAAAAAGAATTCAACTATAAAACCAATAGTTCCTCGTTATCATATGAAAAAACAAACTTAGGAACTGATGACAATCCACAATGCATTAATTTAGGGGTTGGGTGTTCTGAACAAGAAAAATATGCATTTATTAAATTTTTCAAAGAATTTAAAGATGTTTTTGCATGGACATATGATGACCTTAAAACTTTCGACCCTAACATCATACAACATGTCATTCCTATGAAACCCCAAACCTCACCCTTTCAACAAAAATTAAGAAAAATGCACCCTAAGCTTGAACCGACCGTCAAAAAAGAATTAAATAAACTCCTGAATGCCAAGATAATTTTCCCTGTTAGGCACACTCAATGGGTTTCTAACCTTGTCCCTGTCCGGAAGAAAAGTGGGGAAATCCGACTATGCGTCGATTTCCGAAACCTTAATAGAGCGTCTGATAAAGACAACTACCTTGTCCCACCCATGGAACAGATCCTTCAACAGGTATTTGGTTCTGAGAGGCTATCCTTATTGGATGGTTTCTCAGGGTATAACCAAGTCCTGATGTCTCATATAGACCAACTTAAAACTACCTTCCGCACTCCATGGGGCACCTATGCTTATCGAAAAATGCCCTTTGGATTGATTAATGTCGGTGCCACTTTCCAGAGAGTGATGGACATTGCTTTTCGAGGCTTAATCAATCAGTCCGTTGTAGTTTACTTAGATGATGTTACTGTATTTTCTAAAAACAAAACCGATCATCTAGCTCATTTAAGAGCCGTTCTACATCGATGTCGTAAATACGACATTTCCTTGAATCCTAAAAAATCCATCTTTGCAGTAGAACAGGGTAAACTCTTAGGATTTATTGTGTCAAGCAAAGGGATGATTATCGACCCCGAAAGGAATCAAGTCATCTCGAAACTTCCCCCTCCTACATCCAAAAATTCTATGCAGTCTTTCTTAGGCCAGATTAACTTTGTGAGAAGATTCGTCCCCAATTTCTCCGAAATGGTCAGACCTTTACAGAACCTAATTAAGAAAGACGCATAATATCATTGGGGATCCCTAGAAAATCAAGCTTTCAATGCAATAAAGAAGGCCATAATAGACGCTCCTTCTCTCATGAGCCTCGACTTTTCCCAAGACTTCATGCTCTACACTTTTGCTTCTGACCGTTCCTACGCTGCCGTCCTAACTCAAAAGAACGCTGAAAACAATGAAGTACCCATCGCCTTTATGAGCTCTTCTTTCAAAGGCGCTGAACTTAATTACCCAGTGGTAGATCAGCAAGCCTACGTTGTTTTCAAAGCAATTGAGAACTTTCGGTCTTATCTTTTGAAATCTAGGATGAAATTTATTGTCCCTTATCCAGCTGTCAGGAACCTGTTAGTGCAGAAAGAACTAGGAGAAAAGAGGGCAAACTGGGTTACCTCCTTGCAGGAGTATGACATAGAAATTACCCCAGCTCAAATAGTGAGAGGCCAAGGGTTATGAAAGTTAGTTGCTGATTCAACAGAAGGACAGCCAGAAGAAAACAATATGTCAAGCCTAGGACAACACAATCAAAATGCAATCTGCTGCGCACAAAACTCTGTCAGTCCTTGGTATGACGATATAAAATTCCGACTTGAACATGGGTCAGCCCCCCGTCACCTGGACCCCACTAAAAGAAGAGCGTTGAGATTAAAGTCTGCCTCCTTTCATTTGGTTAATGGTATTCTGTTTCGTCAAAATTTGGATGGCGTACTGATGCGCTGTCTTGAGAAAGACAAAGCAGAAAAGGTCTTACTAGAGTTGCATGCAGGAGAAGCTGGTGGTCATTTTGGTGGTGACACCATTGCCCATAAGGTTTTGAGAGCCGATTATTACTGGCCCATGCTTTTTAGAGACACCCATGCCTTGTGTCGTAAGTGTACTATTTGTCAAAAAGCATCAGGGCGGTTACAGAAACCAACCTTTCCTTTGCAGCCCGTTTCAGTAGACTCCCATTTTCAGCAATGGGGCCTTGATATTATAGGTCCAATCAACCCCCCATCCTCACAACAACATAAGTTTATCGTAAAAGCCACAGATTACTTTACCTGGTGGTCTGAAGATGCCGCATTAAGAACTGTGAATACCAGTCAGGTAATTGCCTTTCTAAATTCGAATATTATTACTCATTTTGGTATCCCTGACTATTTAGTATTCGATAACGCTTCTTATTTTTCCTCTCTTGAGATGAGCGAGTTCTCTTTAGAAAAATGAATTAAATTGAAGTATTCTGCTAGCTATTACCCCCAGGGCAATGGATTGGCAGAGTCAACAAATAAGAACTTGATTAAAATCATCAAGAGAACGGTGGCTGAAAATCACAAAAACTGGCATAATGCACTATTAAACACGATCTGGGCTGATAGGGTAACACCAAAAGCTGCCATAGGTAACTCTCCCTTCTTTCTCGTTTATGGTAGAGAAGCAATTCTTCCACCACACATTCTTCTCCCTTCACTTTAGCTATCGCAGAAAATATAAGAAGAAGACTGTCCCCCTTTGGAAAGCTGAATTAACACTTGGATGAAGCTAGAAGAGGTAAGAGCCCAAGCTAAACGTAAGTTAGATCAGCATCAACTAGTAGTTAAAAGCTGGTTCGATTCTAACTCTGCCTCTGATAGAAACTTCGAAGTAGGTGACCTCGTCTTGAAATGGGACAAACCGCATGAGGGAAAGGAAGAGCACACGAAATTTCAGAACTTATGGCTTGGACTGTTTTTAATTGCTGAAAAATTGGGTCCCATCTCTTTCCGATTGCAGAATCTAGAGGGGCAGCTTGACACCTATCTGGTGAATGGCCAAGCTCTGAAAAGATATTTTGCTTGATGACAACTTTTGTATATTATGTACATATTTTGCTTTTGTTTGCTTTTCTTTTACTGTTTTGATTTTGATTTCCCCTTGCGCTTATCAGTCTTTGTTTTTGGAAATACGCATACCTGCATGCTGAGCTATTCGAACAAAGAAAACATAAAATTCCTTCATTGAAATGACTGCTGAAAAATTGTATAAACATCAATTGCATACTTTTGAAATTCACATTTGTGTTAGCAAAAAACTGCTGTTTGAAAGAAGTGAACTGATTTTGATCTCTGAGTAAAGCCTGTCACGATCATCTATTATCTTTTTATGCTGTCCCTATTCGTTAAGGGAATGACTCAGAAGATGTCTCCCTACCTTAGAAAGTTGGTTCTGTAAATAAACCACCTCTGGATCTTAATAAAGGACAGTTCTAAAAAAAAAATTATGTTGAGGTCTGTAAAAAAATATGTTAAAATATCATAATTTTCAGCGTCACCCCGCTCAACTATATATCTTTAAAAAACAAAATAAATCAATAAAAGAGCTGTGGAAAGTGCTTGTAAACCCGCCAGGATGCTGAACAGGTCTGCTGGCAGCGGGTAAATGTGATCCGGATTATTTTCGGCATGAAATGAGAGTGGAGATATAACAAAGAAATGCACAGAGATATCACGTATATCCAATAATATAACAAAAATATATTAGATATGCAACCATAAACACATAGATATAGTAATACACGATTTCTATTAATGAAAGAAATGTACAGAGACTGTAAAAATACAGAGTGAAAGACTCGCTAGAATGGTGGCAACTTATCTCTGAGAAGAGATGTGACGGCTACTCACATTCGCAAGAAGATGGTTACAATGGGGCTCTGGAGGCCTTTTTACAATAGACGAGAATGCCAAAAGTCCTAGAAATCCAAAAACCTAACCCTAGGAGATGAAGCGCCTAAAGTCATGTGGGCCTCGTTTGGGTAAGTTGGTGCATCAACTTCCCGAGGTCGTAACTTTTGCATACGATCTCCGTTTTAGGCGTGTGATAGGTCGTTGGAAAGGTATCGTCGAGGAGATTCATTTTGGGGGATCAATCACGCCTTTGGCTATCATTGAGAACCTCTATCTCGAAAAAACTTCATTTAGGCCCTCAAAATGGCCCCGGAAGTTAAAACCTGCTAAAAATAGTAAATTGCCAAAATGGCCAGAAAACTGTTTTGAGCCATTTGGAAAAGGTGGGTGGCC
>ML806016.1:403697-423110 GCA_009831015.1 Picea engelmannii | reverse complement strand
GCTATTGTATGTAGATGACATGCTTGTTGCAGGGTCTAATATGGAGGATATAAATGTGCTCAAGAAGAAATTAGCCAATTCATTTGCGATGAAGGATTTGGGTGCTGCAAAGAAAATCCTTGGTATGAGAATAACAAGAGACAATAAAAATCGCAAACTGACATTGTCTCAGGGTGAGTACATAGAGAAGGTGTTGGAGAGGTTTAGAATGCAGAATGAAAAACCAATTAGCACACCTTTGGCCAACCATTTCAAATTAACTAAGGAAATGTGTCCCAAGACACATGAGGAGATAGAATACATGTCCAGGGTCCCTTATTCATCAGCAGTTGGCAGCTTGATGTATGCAATGGTTTGCACAAGACTAGATATTGCACATGCAGTGGGAGTTGTGAGAAGGTATATGAACAATCCAAATAAAGAACATTGGGAGGCAGTAAAGTGGATTCTCAGGTATTTGAGAGGTACTACTACACATGCATTATGTTTTGGAGGTTCAGACACTTTTCTACAGGGATATGTTGTTTCAGATATGGTAGGTGATAAAGACAACAGGAGGAGCACCACAGGGTATGTTTTTTCTATAGGTGGAACAACAGTAAGTTGGATTTCGAAACTGCAAAAGGTTGTTTCACTTTCAACAATAGAGGCAGAGTATGTTGCTGCTACAGAGGCTAGTAAAGATATGATTTGGTTACAAAGGTTTATGGAGGAATTGGGAAAGAAGCAGGAGAACAACCGGGAATTGGGAAAGAGTGCCATTCACCTTGAAAAGAACTTATCCTTCCATTCGAAGACTAAGCATATACAATTGAGGTACCACTTCATACGATTTGCCTTGGAAGGTGGACAATTGAAGCTGGAAAAGATACACACTAGCCAGAATCCTGCAGACATGTTAACAAAGGCAGTAACCAAGGAGAATCTGAGTTCCTGCTCAGTTTTAGTTGGTCTTCAAGAATGAAGATGAAAATGAGAAATTTGCCAGGTCCAAGAAGGTTCAGAGTCCATCATATACAACAACAGTGGAGTTGTTGAGATCAGTCTCCAAGTGAGAGATTGTTGGTTGTGGAGTCTGATTATCTTCTTGATTCAGAGGTCCTTTCTTTCAGCCGTGTTTATACCCCATGAAGTATTTACACCCCAAAAGTATGTACACTCTTCCACGCAGGGGAGTGCAGAGGGGGGGTACCCCCTCTGCGGGGTCCGGGGGGGCTATCCCCCTGACTGGGGGATCTGGGGGCAAGTGGGCCCCCAACGGGGGTTTGGGGGCAGTGTCCCTCGATGGGGGTTCGAGGGCGAAGCCCCCGAAGCAAAAATTTCCTTGTAAAAGTATATTGTAATTTCATTGTAAATCTGGATCGTTCATTATAAGGTCGCATATCTAATGGTAGAGATTATGTTAGGGTTTTTTTCCCTAGAAGGCAACCCTCTTTTATGAGGGAAATGTATTGCAGCTATGGATGATGGTGAATATTGTATTCTGAGAGAGGAGACTGTGAGAGAAAGAAGAGGAAGTTACAACGGGTTTTGTTGTTGGTTGTATCCCTTCATTTGCTGAATAATAATAAAGGAAGGACCTGAAAAATTTCTCTGGTGGACGTATCCCACACTGGGTGAACCACACAAATCTGTCTCTCTTGTATTGTGTGTCTTCTGTGTTTTGTTTATGCATTTGTTTTATTTTATTGCTCCACGATCTTGTTTTTCTAACATATCTCCTCTCCTTCCTCATGAGAAACTAGGCTATTTTGGAGAGGGGTTTGAATCCTCTGATCATATATGTCTTTTCTCCTTTGTTCACTTGGAAAAGCCTGTGGCACATTGTTGCTAGGCCTCCTGAAGCCTCTGTTATCAATATTTTGGGGATTTTTGTACATGGGCTTCCCTTCTAACTCCCACCTTTCCATTCTAGCCGAAAGCAATTTTAGCATTTTAGTTACCTTTTCCGTCTGAAGGGGAAGGGGAGAGGAATCAGATGGGGAGGCTTCAGGTCTCTTCCTGGATATGACTCTATCAGCCTTATTCCTGAGTCGGTCAACAACCAATATGTTAGATTCTACTTCCACGACTGCATCCTACATGTGAGCCAGAGTAGTGGCTCTCCTTTCCCTCAACAGAAGGCAGAAATTAGGATCAAAAGTGCTAGCATAAGTGATCTTAGCAGAGGCTTCTGAGGGCTTTATTTTAGTGAGGATCTTATTGTACATTTTATTGAATCTCTTGGAAAAATCAGAGACAAACTCTCCTTCCTTTCTCTTCAAAGACCCGAACTTTGTCATGTAATACATGAAGTCTTTTTTGTCTCCCCACTGTCTCAAAAAGGAATTATCCAAAGCTTCAATCCCATCGATAGATCCAAGAGGCAGGGCCCTAAACCACTTTCTAGCCTTGCCTTCAAGGCTATGGACGAAAATTCTCATCCATACGTCTACATGCATGATAACATGATCATCTGTAAAACTGTAAAAGGCTTCAAGGTGTTCTTCTGCAGCTATGTCCCCTTCACCTGTAAACTTGGGTAGCTACTTAAGGTAGCCATCTGCTGGAAGGGCATTGAGAGGCTAAGGTAACAAAAGGGGAGCATACCTAGTAGCTATTATAGACTCCATTCTGGTCATGGGGGGATTTTCTCCTGCCATAGGAATATTAGGTGGAGGAGAACTCAGAGGAGAAGGAGCTCGAACAGGGGATACTGGAAATGAGCTTCCAGGTGGAAGGGGGAACAATGGGGTATTCAGAGAGAAGGCTAAGGGGCTTGAGTCAACAGATGCTTCTCTCAGTGCAGTAGCAGCAATAGTAATAAGAGGAGGGGTGGTAAAGATAGGAGTGGGGAAATCTTCTGTGGGCCTGGGTCTACTCCAAGGTACAGCTTCAGGGGAGAGGGGAGTGACAATGATTTCTCCCTCTAATCCCAGACTAGGAGGGGAAAACTCAGCAGGAACGCTTTCGAAATTCAGGAAATGGGAAACTTCAGAAAAAGGTCTACTAGGGATCTGAGAAGAAGGAAATGGATTTTCTTCATAAGGAGATGAAAAATTACATGGTTCAACGGTGGAAGTTTCTCCTTCAGAGGCCTTTCCTTTTCTGATAATCGCCTCTAGATCAACTTCAGGTGTAGCTAGAGGCAGTTGTGGCCTCTGGAAGCCACAACTAAAACAACATGTTCGCCATAGTGGAGTCGTCACAATGGAGTTGCTAGGTGCACAGTAGCAATCTCGTAGGGCTATGATGTCTGATGCACCTTCAAAATCAGAGGCTCAATGTATTTCGATCCTAGGGAAAATTTTCAACTTTGTCCCCAGCAACGACACCAGAAATCTTGGCGTCAGAAGTCACTCCTGGATTGCAGCAGGAGTAAGCCCGAGTCCCAACAGTTTATGTCACTATTTGTTGATAGGGGGTGATGAATGGAAGTAAACTCAGAACGGTATCATTCTAACTCAGAAACTAGGCCAGGCATGCACAAGCAGATGAGGTCTTGGTTCAACCTCACAAGCGGCATCCAAAACCCTAACCCAATGACCTGGATTAGTCCAAAACCCTAATTCCTTAACTGGAAATAGAAAACCATCGGCAAAAACCATGTGCCGAAAACCACCTAATATCATGTGGTCCCGGAAATATGTCGGCCCGGCGATAATATGTCGGCGCGAAACCGGCGAAAATATGTCGGCCCAAAAAAAAAAAAAAAATTTTCGGGGGCGCTGCCCCCGAACCCCCGCATGGGGGGCTCCGCCGACACTACTACTCGTGCAAAGAATATAACACATACCCAACAGTTTGATGGTTGATCTGTCAGCGATTTGGAATATGGTTGGGGTTTCCCTAAGGCCCGTAAGTCCTAAGGATTGCATAGTCTTGCATGTCATAATGTTGATGGCAACCCCAAAGTCAATTAATGTGTTACTAATAAGTGTATAGTTGATTTGCACATTAACTACTCAACTACCAAGGTCAAAGTATTTAGCTGTGAGAACTCCCCTCATCATTAAGTCTGACAGTTTTCCCATAACATGGATAGTTTGGGGATCCTTTTGTTTTCTACTGGGTTTCCTTAAAAAAGTTATCGTATTATTTTTGAATAGATGGGGATAGTCTTAATGGCTTGGAATAATGGTATTTTCTCACACACATTCTTGAGTCCCCCCAAGAAGTCAAATTTAGGTTGAGTAAAAGGTTTCTCTAAGTTCAATATTTCTAGATAGGGTGGGTTTTGAAGTTCATAGTGGGAATTCTCAGCTCTTGGAGGTACCTAAGATTGTTTATGTTCTGATTCTTCATTTTGTACATCCTCATTCAAATATTCAATACGAATATGAGGTTGGTCCTTGGTTAATGTCTTATGAGATAGAAGGTGAATATCATTGCAATCCAGGGAAGATATGGAATAGGTCAGGTAGGTTGAAATTCTAGCAGCTTACGTTGGTTGACATGGCCTTTTGTTATTAGGGTTAGGGATGGGTTGTGCAAGAAATTGTGGTTGAGGGGATTATGTGGATGCTTGCATCTGGGAAGGGGGAATAATTTTCATGGGTGGTTGTGTCATGGTTGTTGAGGGCCTCCTAAAGTGGGATTTCTCCACCCCTGTTTCCATAGATGACTTGGAGGAGGGAGGAGCCACCCATTCTTGTGTTGGAATGCCTCATGGTTGAGAAGCATATTGCATGGAAGGGTTAGAGCAATATGAATTGAAATACTAAGATTGGTCTTGAATCATACCTTGAGGTTTGGGTTTCCAAGGTCGCTTATGAGAGACAAAGCATAACTGCTCGGGTTCCTCATCATTTTGATAGATATCCTTCAATCCTGGTAATGATGGGAAATTTCAAGTAGCATGGTTCTCCCCACATATTTTGCAAACCTCGATTTGATCCAACAAACATTCTTTCGATGGGTGCTTCATTATGCACTTGGGGAAAAAGATGGTCAAAGCTCATTTTGTTTCTTCTTTCTTCTTCTTCATTTGTAGTGTATCAAAATGGGAGCTTAGGGAACTAAGTATATCAGTCTTGATGTCTTCTAGCATGTTCCCAATATCTTCTCTTGTAACTCCACCTCCAATAGTCTTTCTATCTCTTGCTAGTATATCTCTTGGTCCTCTACCTGTTTTTGAAGTGCCTCTAGAATATTTACGACAAAGTTCCAAAATAACATCATATTCTAACTAAGAGACATCTCCTCCACCCATCAAGTTAAGAATGTATATGCAATCATCTGAAATTCGTCTTAGAAATAAGACATGTCATGTCTTAGAAGCCAAATCTCCTTGTCTTTCTCTTTGTAGATTATAATTGTACCATTCAATGTAATCCTCAAGGCTCTTGTCTTTGTGTTTCATCATCCTGAAGACTTCCTCCCTCCTTTCCTTATATTTACAATAGTCTTAGTATTTTTATAGAAACTTCTTCATAATATGGTCCCATGTGTGAATGTTGTCTTTACCAAATCCCATGAACCAACACAGTGCAACATCCTTGAGTGTGGTAGGGAAAATATTTAATTTCTAAGCATTCGACACATAGTCATAGCTCCTGCAAAGTATGTCAAACTCAAAAAGCAAGGTGTTAGGATCTTCTTTAGATAAAACATGAAAATTCGGCAAGGCTCAATGAGGGATGTTCTTTATTTTATTCTCTTCATTCGATCCTCTAATTGGAAATTTGAAATTAGAGGTTTCTTCCTTGACAATTTTGTGTGCCATTTCTCTCCATAGGACTTCTTTTGTTTCTAAGGGTACTTTATGAAAAATGAATTCCTTGGAGTGGTACTATTCACTGATCATCCCTTCTGAAAGAAAAACCTTTGTGTGCATACATCCTTGTACAATGTCAAATTCTTGAGAGGAGGTCTGAAGTCTCCTTTTGATATTAGAATTTGTTGTAGGTGCTATATAATTCATTTGATTGTGCTCCTTTCCCTCGTGGGAATGAATTGCACTGATAGTTTTTCATGGGTTCTTGGTTGAACTAATAAATCTACCTTGTTGATCTCTAACTCCATGCATAGAAAAAATTATAAAAACACTCTATGAACTGCTGAAAGGAAATCATATCACTAAATATACTGTAAATGAAAAAAATACACACAAAAACAACAACTACACAATGACACCAAAAATGACGAACTTTTCAATTACTTCGTAATTGATTTAGTAAGAAAATGAAGAGTTGTACATTTAATTATCAATCCAGGGTCGTATCCCACTTACAAATTGTCRTGCATTGTATATGCAAGTKTAGTGTTGTAATTGATACTAAGTTGTAGTATTTTTTATGTCACAAATCGAGATTTTAAGATGCTTAATTAAGTAACCAATMTACACTACTTCTAGAATTGCAAGAAAATAAATTTCACGCTTGCAAAAAAGAAGGAAATTGCACTTGTTAAAGGTAAATCACACCTGCAAAAAGTAAATTGCAATGCAAAAAAAAATGACTCTTACAAAAGTAAATCACACTTRCGAAAAATAAATCACACTTRCAGAAAGTAAATTACACTTGCAAAAAGTAAATCATGCTTTTAGAAAGTAAAACACACTTGCAGAAAGTAAATCACAATTGTAGAAAGTAAATCACAATTTCAGAAAGTAAAGTTATACTATTATCTAATGGTGACTTGCTCAAGTATAATGATGATCTTGACTTGTTGTAACAGTTATGTGTTCATACATCCAATGACAATTTGCAAAACCAATGCAATATCCATGCCAAMTTGTTGAGGAMTAAATCTATCACAAATCTAAAAAGAAGCAGAATAGAGTAAAGTTGCAAGCGGAGTTGCAACAACGTGAGTTGCAGCAAGGGAGATGCWMCACAAAATTTACAACAATGTGAGTTGTAGCAACRAGAGTTGTAACAATATATGCRATTACAAACTTACAAAAATTGAATCAACAYTGAGTTGCAACTTAAGATTACAGAATCCACAACATAAAGAAACTAGATATTAACCACACTTGAGTTGTAACTAACTGTCTACGAAATATGGAATTACAACAATGTAAAAAGACAAAATAACTACGAAATCAAATGAACAACAAMAAAATGTTAATCCTACTTTTAATGTATAKGTAATACCTGAYTAAGGAGGGGGCCCTACCCCCTTAGACAAGCCAYTGGGTGACGAAATYAGAATCACACGAAAGCTTMKCACATCATCACATGARCAARAGAAAATGAAATTRTATTGACRAAGTCTTGAGTCTTACAATACARTTGTATTCTATGGCTAAAATCATCCCCTGAGCTCAAGGAAAGTTAGGKTTTTTATACAATACATTCAGTGTCTAAATAAAACAAAGAGACAGATGGATATCGAAGAGAATCARATTGTTYGTCTGTTTACATTGATATTGMTAGTTTTTAGGAAAGATTGGGAATATGTTGACTTGGATYAGCTRGTGACRGTTGGTAGGAAAACTAATCTCTYTTTTGGTTGTCCACTTGTCTCTTGTCGCCTTTCTATGTGAGGAATTTTCCCTGACTGTCGACTATAAYGTTGAATGATGTGTTGGMAAAATTTGTCTTGGAKTTGCAACAACAATATCGTACTTAGAGTTGCAACAAATGTATYAGATTTGCAACAGTTTTAGAGGAGYTGCAACTCCCACAAGGAGTTGGAACCATTGTAATTGTTCYTGCATAGCAATGCAAGTGCAAGAAGGTAACAATTTTCCTTAAGAAATGTRTAAGAACAACATAAAAATGGCATAGGGSAGAAGATTCATACCTATGTGAAAAASTCAGGAATAATGGATGAKAAATATACCAAAAGAGAGYGAATAGTGGAAAATGGTAAGGAAAAAGGTATTGAACAAGTGTTGAAAGTATGCCAATTTAGGCACCCATTAATTATTATAGTTTTAACAATGTAGATTTCAAGCTATATCATTAATAGAGAAAATGTTGAATGTTTTTTTATGATCTACCCAGTAAAATTTATTTTTGTGGACAACTTTGAGATTCAATTTCTCCACATTCTAAAATCCAAGAGAAAAATGCAAGTCCACCAATTCAGTTGCTAAGGAACGATTTACCACCCAACTGTATGATTCATCCCTTGAATCCACCCCCAATCCAAGACATGATACCACCAAGGTGAAAGAATCTCTTATAAGACTCTTATCTCACTCAACCCAGTCTATTACTCTCATAACAATTCTAATCTATTCACAACTGAGCATTATAGGCCCTCATCTAGCCATCAATTAGCTATGGCACTCTCTTCCACTAGTATACACAATATAAGGGAGATCTTCCCTTTCTCTAGTAAATACTCCCTCGAGGACCTTCTTCCCTTCCAATGCTCTTCAGTGCAGACAAAAAGATTCCAACTGTTGTTTTCCTTCTAAGAATAACTTGGAAGAAAAATCACTTGGCCCCAAAATAGTCAATGACTAGAAATAATAGGGTTAGAGGAGGTGGTGAGTATTTTGTTACTAGGATGTACCGAAATAACCTACTTAACCTTAGCAACAGATAAAAGAAAAAAGAAAAAAGAAGAAAATGGCAATATTCAAGAAAGCTATTCCATAATTTATCTTATGAAATAAATAAGATGCAAGTAGAAAGACATGCATCTAAGATCTTAAACATAAGACAAAGTAAATAATAAAGAATACTTTATTATGCCAATGGAAAAAAGAACTTGCAAACAACACCTTAATGGAACATTAAAGCTCGAGAATATTTGATTTCTAAGATTGGATAAAAATTAATAAAGTATAAATGTATAATATATTAAACATGGGATGATTAAAATGATGAGTGGCCTTGGCATTTTATAGGCCTCGAGATGACCTTTTGCATAAAGTTATATCTTTATGTGATGCACCTTTTAATAATTATATTAATATTCTAAGTTCTATAGCTTAGTTATATATTATGAATTATGTTTATTTTTATATGCATAGCATTATATTCCCCTTTAGAAATGCTTGTTGGACAACTGAGAGGGGGGGGGGGTGAATCAATTGTCACCGTGCTTAAACAATTATGCTTCTTTTGAACTCTTTGCAGAAACACTGAATGATGATCACGTTAATGCAGGGAAATAAACAATGACACATTCAACATCAGTCACATATATGAGAAACACAGAGACAAATATTTTTTTGAGGAAACCCATACAGGGTAAAAACCTCTTTTTCTTTATATGATAAGTAATAGTTACATTCTTTACATTATCATACATATGAGAACCAACTCATAATCAGGCTACAACCTCAATTTTGCAAGATGCTACTTGCTAAGAGCACCAACTCTCTGTTTTCTCTAGCACCCACTAGAAGGAAGCACCAACTCCTTGGTTTCTCTAGCACCAACTAGAAGGGAGCACCAACTCCCTGAGTGTTTCCAACACCGACTGGATGGAATTACCAACTTCCAATAATACAGGCACCAACCTGTATAACAGAGAACAAGAGTTCTCCCTTGCACCACCCTGCCACCCTGGTTTCTCTGGCTGCAACCAGATGGAAGTTATAACTCCCTATGTTCAAACACCCACTTGAACCTCTGAGGACAACAGTCCTCCCTAGAACCTCCCAACCTCCCTGAAATATAAATCTTTGCTACTGAAACTTATTACAGTGATATGATGTTCAACAATGGCTTACCAGACTCATCACTGTTCTGTTGCATTTCGTTGCTCTGTCTGCCTCATTGCCTTTCTGCACACATGACTTGCGCTGTCTGTTCTTCTGCTTTTTATGCTATGTGCGCCATGTCCATTCACTGCACAGTTCCTCTTCTGTTCAATTCAACTGCTGCACTCTCCTCCTTCTTCACACATGAATCACCTTCAATAACAACAACCACATAAACTCCAATAGCAATCGCCCCCTGTTCTTTTCTCTGTACCCTGTATATATAGCTTCTGTGCATCTTGTGCATGCAATATTTTCCATTCTTCTGCATGCTCATACCACGCCAATGTTCTCCACATCTCAAGTGCTTTGCGTGATCATCATCGCGACTCTTCAACTTCTCTGGCAGTTCAACCCCTGTGTCTATCATCACTAGGTGTTAAGCCGAGATTCCTTTTTCTCTCTGGCAGTTGAGACTCTTCGTCTTCTCTATTACAATCGAGCTCATCCTTTCTGTTTTAGTTACGATCTCAAACCCTTATCCAGCTGTCAATTTCCTCCATGAATCATCTTCATTCCACTATGTGACTCTTCAGATCCTCTGGAAATCAAACCGAAGTCTCTTCGCATCCTCTAGTAGAAACCATCAATGGTTTCTAGCAATTTCACTGTGTCGTGCAACAATATCCCTCCAATCTTGTTCAAATACACCTGCACCGTTGGATTGATTCCATGTGATCTTGCATTCATTTCGGTATTCGACAATTCTGTGCTGAGTGTCTCGACACTTCATTTCGCGATCTCTGAAACCCCGAAATGGAGCTTATCTGGACTGACTCCTTCCCTTCTCGTGACCATGGGATGTGACCACAACCTTATGCATAAGGCGCTTTCATGATTTCGCATTTTGTGAGTTTGGAGATGAGGCATCTCGACCCTCCAAGTCACGCTCGGTGAAGCTCCGAGATGGAGCTCAAATCATCGATCCACGTTCTTGGTGATCCGACGGTCCTAATCTTCTCGCGATCTTGCATCTCGTTGTTCCTTAGATGGAGGGTCTCAAGTCATGATAGCCGAGACTCTGAGATGGAGTCGGATCAACGATCCAGAATCTTGGTGTATTGACAATCCAGATCTCTTCGTGAATTTGCATATCGCGATTTCAACATTCCTTGGGTGAATGTTTTCTTATCTCTCTATGTCGCGATTCATGAAACTTTGATATGGAGTAAGTCTGCTGACGTCACATGTGTTAAATAACTACCACGTGTCACCCTGATCCGTGACCTACATGTGCTTGGAATGTTGAATCAGTCTGACACTTGTCATTACCTGGTTGTGCCATGTGTTCCTAGCTGACGTGGTTTGCTGACGTGAGTCGGATCGACGGTCCAGATGTGATATTGATTTGACGGCTCAGATTACGTCGCGATTTTGCATATCGCGAAATCGAGATTTCTGTGGATGATATTACTTGTCATCTCCAACTCTCAATCACCGAAACTCTGATATGGAGTTAGATCAATGGTCCATATCTGAGCTTGATTCAACGGCTACGATTGAATCATAATTTCACATATCGCGAAATCGGGATTCCTGATGTTAATAATATTTGACATGTTCAACTCGCGATCCTCGAAACTCCGACATAGACTGGAATCAACGGTCCAGATTCAACCTCGATATGACGGCTCAGATTAAGTCACAATTTCGCATATCGCGATTACGCCCGCTTCTCCTTGTTATACTTTAAAAGGTGTGCAGGTTCTCCTTGATCCAACGATGGTCGGGTCCTGCGCTTGGATCTAACGTCTGAGATCTTTCCTCCTGTTCAGCATTCTTCTTATCTATATTTTGATCTGACGACCCTCGTTCTTTCGGGAATTTTGAATGAGATCCAACGATCATAAATGCTTCTCGGGCCTTCGATCATTCGATCTTGCTGGACTTATCTTCCATTTGCCTGTTGATCATCGCTGCTGTACTCTAGCCATCATCACCGTTGTACTTTCCATGAATGACAAGCATATGTTGTTTGTTAAACATTTTCCAACAATGCTTTGACCTCAAACCAATCTTGGATGATTTTGTCTTCTATTGTGGAGAGTCATATTGATTCTAGATTTGTTTACGATTTTTTTTAGTTTTTTTAGCAAATTATGTAGGCTTCCTGACACACATAATTATTCCCTTACCATTTGAATTCCTTAAACTTTTCTTGGAGGTTTGTGGCATAAGTGCCCAATTTATTCAATAATTATGCTCTTAACACCATGCCCATCCCATTAAGTGGTAAAGCATAACATCTAATTTGTAGTTCCAAGATTTTTATATGTACAAAAACTTTATGGCACCATCCTATTCCTTTGACATGTTGACCATCAACGACTATAATAGTGAGATCCTTCATAGGGTATGAAAAAAGGTTTAGTTGTTTTGCGAGATTGATATCCACAATATTATGTGTACCTCTAGAGTCCATGAGGATAGTGATATTTTTATTATTCATGCTTCCCTTGAGTTTTAATGTCCTTAGTTCCATTTTCATGTAATTGTTGCAAGCAATATTGTGGGTTTTTCATATTGAATGTGGTGGGTATTAACATTGTTCCTTATATGAGGTGGAGTATATATTACTATAGATGGTTTCACTTTTTCTTTCTCACCTATAACTTTATTATGGACCCTTGATTCTTCTTCCTCATGGAACTTCCTAGTGCATATGATTTTTTTTTTTTACAAGATCTGGGAAATATATATTAAAAAGTGTGGATAAATCCACTGTAGTACAAAAAAAGGCCATGAGAGACCTTCAAGAAGTAGAATCTTTGAAGCTTGGAAATGATAAAACAGAATTTTTGATCATAGAGTTTCCACCTTCCCTAGTTATAATGCATCTATTGTATTTTGGAGAATACAATCTATAGAAAACTACATTTATATATAACGAAAAACAAAACATAACATCTAAAATTTACAAAAACTCAGCTACCCGGTTCCATTTTGATCTTTGAATGTCCCAACTGATCCCAAATTGAATCTGGACAAGGCTCATTGAGGTCCGAGATTTGGTTGACTATGGCTGAAGTTACATTCTTGGAGGCTCCATGGGTGCTTGTTGGTGTGCTTGGTTGCTGATGATTTCATTCCATTTGATCCAATTGACTCTGCATTATCTCCAAACTATTGTGTTGCTCTTCAATTTGACTCCTCTGAGCATAAATTTCATCTTGCAGCCTTTCAGTAAGATGTTTGTGTTGAAAGAGGGTTTCAAGTTCAAAGGTTAGGGTGGAGATGAGTGCTCCCATATGAATTCACATCCTTTGGCATCCCACACATTCCGCCTCAGGGTTTAGCTGAATAGAACCAACTAGAAATCCATTGACACCCTGCAAGTGCATGAACTCTAGTGCGCTTTGATTCCTATGGATATTTTCCATGCTGTTAGGGGGGATGCGATGCTGTAGAGAATTGGGTTTCCTGTGAATTGGGAAATTGGTGGGCGGAGCAAAATTCAACAAAGGTCATGGGGAAAAGGCCCGGGCAAAGCAATGAAGAGGCGGATGGCAAGGATGTGGGCGAGATAAGGAATAACGAGGGGGAGCCCAAAGTATCTGGGTGGAAATTCACTGAGAAACAATCAACACTGGAAAACCTATGCAATTCAAAGGGAGTGCAGGTTGAGAATGGCTTACCAAATACACAAATAGAATTTTCTTTAGCAAGGACGAACATTGAATGAGATTTCCCCATGTGATGATCAATGTTGAATTCGTGTCAAACAAATAAGTCACAAACTCTACCTGGTACGATGTACTTGAAGCTTTCATATCTGTGAGGTTAAGCCTGGGCCTAATGTCATCTTGGCTAATCATCTACGCATCTGGGTTGTTGCACGCACAATCCATCTGCATTAGAGCCTTCGTTATTTGATTTCCCATGAGCTCCACTGAACTGATATACTGACCACCTGAAACCATAATGAGGTCGACATATAAGTTGTCAACCATGACTGTCCTTGGTCGGTGAGTCATCGGATTTACACTTGCCACCTGTCTCCTACACCTTTCCATTCTTGTATTGGAGCTCCAAGTGGCTCCTCCTCTAGCCTTTATGCGTTGGCTCCTGGTCATGTGACACATTAGACTAGGGGGGCTAACAATTCAACACCCTTCACCCCTAAGGTTTCAAGAGGTCTCCCTATGGCCTTGTTCGCCAATTTGTCTACTGTCATGTTATTTTCCCTCAAAACGTGAAAGTATTTTGGCTTGAGGGACCTTGACTCTACACGTATTCGATCAATAATTATTTTTAGGATCAAATTTTTTGTTCCGATTCCTTGGATCATCATCCTTATGATTGTCTTATAGTCGCCTATAACATTCAGATTGGAAATTTGGCAGGTCTTTCCTAGATGGAGTCCTTTGAGTAATGCATAAGCCTCTGCTTTATTATTGGTGTCTTTCCCGATATTCCAATAGTAATTTAATATTCGTTTTCCTCCAGGTTCGTAGAGAATCTCCCCCCCCCCTCCCCATACCTACCTCCCCTGGTTTTCCCTTTGAAACACCATCAAAACAAAGTGTATGATCAAATTGATTTTGAATCCAGTCATCTATGCTATGAAGAGTATGAAACTGCCAATGTGATATTTGCACTGAGTGAGAATTTTTACTAGAGTGAAGGTTGAATCTTGTGATCCAAACCTTCTCTGGGATACTCCAGTTGGAAGGATATTCTATGTTCATAGATTTAATGCTCATAACCTCTGATAGAAATGTTTTGGCCTTGCCAGCGACACTTTGGGGATGTGAACATTTTCCCTGGAAAATTTGTTTGTTTCTTGATAATCAGATCTTCCAGCAAATGTATTTGGGGAGGGACCTCCACAATATTTTGAAGATTGGTTTTCCCCGAAAGGTGCCCTAGTAGTATTTTTCCCAATTTCCCAAGTAGGGTTTTAAATAAGAGGGCCATATTATTTGTTGAGTAAGATCTCCATCAGCAACGTTCCAGACTGTTGTCGAGAAGGGGAAATCTCAAAAGAGGTGTTGGATAGTGTCTTGACTATTTTGGCAAAGGGGATAGATGAAGGGATCGTGGAAACCTATTTTCATAAGGTTTTCATCCGTTAGGATTTTTCCATGTGCTAGGGACCAAATAAAGATGTTTATTTTGGGCAGAGCATCTTGGATCCAAACATTTTTCCATTTTTTTGAAGTTTGGATCACCCTGAAAGAGGAGAGAAGAGTGTTGTATCCTTCTTTGACTGAATACCCATATGTTCCCCAACTACGACTGTCTGGAATATCTATGAGAATAGGTTCTTCTCCTTTAAGGATTGAAAACAAAACTTGGGCTTGATTGGAAATTTGAGCAGGGATGTCTCCTAGACTCCACTCCTTCCATATCATGCTTTCATACCATATTAAGATATCAAAGAGAGTGATTTTTTGCTCGACTATCAACCATATTTTCAGGTCCCCAAGTTCTGCCTCTCGGGAGGTGATATCAACTTCCCAAATCGGATCTTGCCATAGCCTGATTAGTTTTCCATTTCCAGGGATCCATGAGAGGTGATCCTTAAAGAATGGGATTGCGACTCTTATGAGTTTCCATATTTGTGATCCAGGTTGGGAATCGAGTGTATTGTACATGCTTATTTTTCTTCCTCCCATCCTATATTTTTATATTATAACCGTTTTCCACCATTCCTTTCTTCCCGACACTATCCTCTAGAGAAGCTTGGTTCCCATTGTTATATTTGTCACTTTAGGGTCTATGATTCCCAGTCCCCCACTTTTTTTGGGTGAGGATACTGTATCCCAGTTCACTAGATGATTTTTTTTTGGAGTTGGATTTTCCCCCTTGCCATAGGAATTTTCGAATGCGTTGGGCCATGTATTTCAGAACTCCCTTTAGGGCCAGGAGGGAGGATAATTGGAAGAGGGGTAGGGTAGATAGAACTGATTTTATTAGGATCACCCTTCCCACTGGATTGAGCCACCTTGACGCCCAATACTCCATCTTATCCCTGACGTTTTGTAGAAAGAGGTGCCAATACTCACCAGGGAGTGTTTTTAAGCATAGAGGTAGTCCAAGGTATTTGAAAGTTTTCCAATCACTTGAGATTCCAATGCCCAGAATTTGAGTGATCCCTACTCTGCTCTTAGATGAAACATTCCACACATAGATATGGCATTTTACCTTGTTTAGGAGACCACCTGAAACTCAAAGAAAGGTGTCCAGGACTTGATTTATTCTTCTTGACATAATATTTGAAGCTCCACTCAAGAGAATTGTATCATCAACAAATTGTGAGTGATTGATACGTTTTACACCCTGAGCTATTTTGATTCCTGGAATTGTATCGTTGATGCTTTCCCACTCTAGCGTTCGATTGCGAGTCTCTGCCATGATCACATACATAAGAGGGGAGAGGGGGAAACCTTTCCTTATTCCTCTGGAGGCTCTAAAGAAGGGAGTTGGTCTTCCATTTAAGAGGGGGGTGATCCAAGGGGATGCAATACAAGATCCCATCCAGGATAAAAACTCTTGATTGAACCCAATTTTTTTCATATCTTTGAAAATAAAATCATGTTCTACTCTATCAAACACATTTTCCATATCCAATTTAATTTCCATACATGATTCCCCCTGAGAGTTGCTGGAGTGGATTGCTTCTTGCACTAGAATAAAGTTGTCCCATATTTGTCTGTCTGCCACAAATCCTCCTTGATTAGGAAGAATTAGAGATCTAAGAAAAGGATTCAACTTGTTAGCAATGATTTTGAGCATGATTTTATAAGAGGTACAAAGAGAAATGGGTCTAAATCTATCTAGGGTAGAAGCAACATGTTCTTTTGGTATAAGTGCTAAGAAGGAGAAGTTGGTGGCTCCTCCCATTTTTTGTTTATTTATGCTTGAGTATTATCATTCTAATGAAATCCTACTTGATTATGTGCCAACATTTTTTATAGAAATGAAGGGTGGAACCATCTAGCCCCAGAGCTTTATCCTCGTTGAATTGATTGATTGCTTTTATAATTTTTTCTTCTTCAATTTGTTGGTTGAGTTTAAGATTGTCTCCATCCAAAATTTTACTTGGGATATGGCTAAGAAGAGAGGCAGTGAGGGATTCCTCTGATCTTCTATTTGAGGTGTAGAACTTGAGAAAATGGCTGGAAGTTTGTTGTTTTATTTGGTCGAATTCCTTTATGATTTCTCCTTCCAGAGTTTTGATTTTAGAGATTTTATTTGACTAAAGTCTAGCTTTTGATTTCCTGTGGAAGAAGGTATTTTGGTCCCCTGCTTTCAACCATAGACTTATGGATTTTAGTCTCCAGATGATTTATTCTTCGTTTAGTGCTTGGATGTACTCTTTATGATTTTTTTGCTCAGACAATATATGGCTTTGTTGTACTTCTTTTGTCTCCATTTCTCCTTGAATCTTTTCTAGCTAAAGCTTTTTTTCTTTAACCTTGTTCTAGATCGGGATCGAAGAGGTTTTTTCCCAAGTTTTGAGGAGTCCTTTCACCAACTTCATCTTCTTCTCCTAGATGAAGATTGGAGAACCTATGATCCACTAGTTCCAGACTTGTGAGATAGAGGAGAGGAAATCTAGCTGATCCATCCATAAGGAGTTGATCTGAAGGGGATCGGGCCCCAATTTTTTTGTGGTTCAAACAGTAAAGAGATAGGTCAATGATCCGATCCTACCCACAGGAGGATCAAAGAGAAGGCTTTGTCTAGGTGGGAAAGGAAAGAGTTTCTTATTAAAAATTGATCAAGCCTAGTTGCATTGTGACCTGGTTCTACTCTTCTGTTGTTCCAAGTGTACAATCCTTTAGAGGGGGGAACATCAAAGAGGTCCAAATACGAGATTAGATCATCCATTTTTTCCTTGAATTGGTCCTGTTGAGCTCCACTTTTCCCATGTTTTCCTCTATACAAATATATTCATCATTACACATTTTCCTGCATTTCACCAATAATATACGTCTCATTACACCATAGACTACCATTATTTGTCGTCATTCACAAGTATACATATAGTGTGGTTAATACATTTCTCTCTATGTTTTTAGTGATTAAATGATGATTGTATCATGGTTTACTAACGATGGTTCGTGAAGTGTGATTCTTGTACTGACATGATCAGTATTCATGTAACATAATTGTAGTTCAACATTCTTGCAACAATATTGTCATTCTGATACCTGCCATTATTTGGCATATTCACTCATTTCTGGGAAAAATCAGGAACATGGGTTTTCTCCGCGGCGACATCAGCATGCAGACATGTGTGTCAAAATCCACCCAACTCGCATGTGTGGACCTCCATCCCAGGGGGAATAATTCAGCCAAATTAATAAAAGTTCTAGTCAATCAATTTTGGCCTCGATTTTCATGCAAACAAAGACAAATATAAAGAATCTAGAACATGGGTTTTGTTTCCAGCATGGCAAATTGGGTCTTTTGTGAGAAGTTTTCCAAACAAAGAAACAATTGAGGAGTTATTGATAGTTATTTGAATTGACATCTGCTCAGATTTCGTGATGCGCCCAGGTTTGGAAACAAAATAGAATATCATGCCTGGATTTGCATAGTGTGTCCAATGGTTGAAGTGAAAGACTACGTGGAATCTCCAAGAAGAGGAAAAATTCAATATTGTTGTTTTGTTGCAACCTCCAGTTTGTCTTGTACGTAGGCCGGTTCTTCCAAACTCCATGAATAACATATGGATCGAAACTGATTTTGCTAAAGATCATTTGGATGGATCGTGCAGAGCTAAGGATAGATGATTTATTGTTGCCATCACCATTTGGGGAATTATTGTGCACGAAAGTGCAAAGGATATTCTCATAATTTTGTTTAAAGTTTCTCTATATATGTAGCTTTTGAATGTAATGAGGAGGATATTGGATGTAGAAATTAAAGTAGGGAGTGGAACATTTTGTAAATCAGATTTGAAATGGAATGAAGTGTTATTGATCTACTGCAAGTAATTTTGGTTTGAGTTATTTTCACCCAGACATGGATTAGATCAGGAGGGCCCCTTGATCTGGTAATGTTCTGGTTGTATATATATTTGTTTATATTGTATTTTTTAGCGTAAGCATGTTTCTTTTCATTTAAAGTTTTGTGATTTCTTTTATAACTGTTGATTCATTCTACAGATTCAATTGATCCTCAATTTGAACACTTGCACCCACACATACTCTGTCATTATGCTCTAGTTTGGCTCTGAGTTATTTTTTTTGCAACTTCACGATCCAATTTCTTATTATATCCAGCTCACTCACCTCTTTCCAATGTTGTCTCTTCATTCAATTGAACACTCACTCCTCTCTTGTCTTCACTCTTTGCGCACAATTTGCACATCCATCTATTCGGATTGTTCCCCTCACGCCCACAACTATTCACTTCAACGTTTCCTTTAACACCATCTCCATTCACTTACGACTTACTCCTTTGACGCTGCAAGAGATGTATATTTCTGTCCATAGATTTTATTTTGTATTTCGTGTTATATTGGTTTCATATATCTTGTGTCATATTGTTTATCTAATATGTACATTGTCATATGATTAGTTCGTGTTTATTTAATTATTATATGTTGTGTTAATTATTAAATGCGCATTATTATATGACACATATTTGTTATAACGTTTTTGTTAATTGTTTATTTTTTGTATATTTATAACCCTTTGTTAATAGTAATAACTTTATGTTATATATTTATGATGTTTTGTTAATAGTTTATTTGTGATATGTTTGTTAATATTGTGTACATATTTGTAAGAATATTGTTTAGTTTGTTT
>ML806016.1:380832-403597 GCA_009831015.1 Picea engelmannii | reverse complement strand
CTGGGAGCTCAGGGGAGAGACTTGGAGGATATTTTTCTGTGGTTTCCCCACTTGTTATCGAGATTTATTTTTCTTTTCCTTTTCTGATTTCCTCTTCTATTTCTTCTTGTCTCTTTTTTTCCATTTTCTTCCTGGCGGTCCCTGAGGTCTTCTGTGTTACCTTCTATTGGTAGTCCAACATACTGATTTTGTCTTGATTCTCCTTTATGAGGGGAGCTTGGGGGCCTTTCTCTCGAGCCTGAAGATTTTTCTCCTTGTCCTTGTGGGGGGTTAGTGGATGTTTTCCCAGTAGTTTTTTTCCTTTTTGGTTGTTTCCAATGGTCTTGTTTCAGATATTGCTCCTGGGTTTCCTTGGCTTGAGGGAATTTTTTTGCAAAATGTCCATATTCGTGACATGATTTACATTTGAAGGAAATTTGCTCATAGTCTGCCTGTTGAACATAAGACCAGTTATCTAGATTCAACTGGATTTCTTCTAAGAGACCTTTTCCTAGATCCACCTCCACACAAAGTTTGGCATAATCTTGAATTCCTTCTCATGGTTCAACACGATTGATATATTTCCCCAGTGAGTTTCCAATATTTCTTAGGGTTTCATCATTCCAACAATGTGGAGGAAGGAACAACAATCTTACCTAGACAGGGACTCTTGAAGGGATATCGTTTTCTGGGATGAAGTCTAGAGTCCATTTATTGAGATACATTCCATGCGCACCCATGAAATATGGGCCTCTTCAAAAAATCAGATCCCTATCCTCTTTTGTTTTTCAAATAAGAAAGCGAAGAAATTCTTACCGCAAAAGGTCGCAAACATCTGTCCCTGGATCAATTTGCACCAGTTCAGTTCCAACCAGTGACACATGGCTTTGGGGGAGGGCTACAATCCTATGAACTGCCCTATCGGTCCATTGTCAGACAGTCTAAGAGCTAGCGAGTGAGCCGAATAAGGATGTACAACCACCTTTGGAATTCCTTTTGATTTTTTGATGAATCAGGACAAAGCTGCCTTGTGGACCTTTGCATAAGAGGTGATCAGGGCCTAGAAGGCATGGAGATCCGAGGATGAGGAACCAAGGGGGGATCGACCCCCTCAGAGGGGGCCATGACAACCTGCACGACATCACAAGAGGAGCCACACGAAAACCCTAGTCTCAGGAACCCTAGTGCTCGAGCGTCCTATGAGAAATTCACTACAAACATGATAAAATCTAGTGCATGTGATTGTTACTAATGATAGTTTCGAAGAATTTTCATCCTTGTCGGAGTCTAATATGTTTTTTTCTACATATACCTCTACTTCCTTTCCATTTATAATTTGTCATTAATATAAGTGATTGGATGCACATCTATGACCTAGAATCCAATTATTACCACATCTATGACACTTATTTTCCTTTTTTTTTCTTTCTTCATCAGAGTTATTGATGTAGGTGTCTAATTATATTTCAACTTCATATTTATATGAATTTAGATTGCTACATTAGTGCCCAAGTGACCACTTGTCTCCACAATATCTATATTTTTCCTCCCTTCATCATTGGTCTTCCAAAGTGTAAGCATTCTCTTCTCTTAAATGCGGTAAAGGATACTTTGAATTTTCAAAAATCCATGGTTTGGGGTAGCTTTTTCTTTGAATAAACCTTGTCATAATTTTGAGTTGACATTTTTAACTTATTTTGATGATTTGTACCTTACGCCAAGCCTTTTGCAAGGTTATAATATTATGCATTTCCAATTTGTCCTTTATGTGTGGATTTAATCTATGCATGTAGGTTTGAAGTATATGATCATCTGATAAGTCAAATACTCATGTTACCAATTCTTCTAATTCGTGTGTGTATTCTTCTATATTTATTTTTTGATGTATTTTGGTAAGTTTTGCAAAAATGTCCTTTTCTATCATACCGTCAAACATATTAAGAAATCTAGGGTATTTTTTAGGGGTGAAATTTCAACAATTGTCTATTTTTTGGCCATTTTTTGAAGAAAAAAAATATTCACCAATTTGGTTAAAAAATCACCTGTTTTTTACATAAATATGATTAAATTGATAATATTCGCCAAAAAATACAAGTTTTAATAGTAAATTATATCTTATTAATTCAATATTTTCCCACGTATCTATATGTATGATTTTTCAAACCAAAATAGTCTCATATAATACCATACATAGGTATAATATTTGAATCCTTAAAAAATCCTCTGGAGAAATCAGTTTTGAATCTATCCTAACCATAGGAGCACACCTTAGTCACACATTTCCACCACATGTACCAACTACATGTGTTTCCATCAAGCTGCATGGAAGAATATTTGAATTTTCCTCATTGAAATGAGCATTATGTATTTTAAAGTATTGTTCCTCTTTGTTAATCTAAGCCACACTTTGTTTTTCACCTCCATGAAATTTTGTTCACTCTAGTTTTACCCTCATCAAGTACTTGTATATTTATTGATTTGTATAGGGTGGTGGTTGGTTGACATTAATGATTGGTAAGCAATTTCGAGACATTCTCAATTGTGGATTAGTTGTAGTTGGGGAACTTGGTTGTGAATTAGTTGTACTTGGAGGATTTGTGTTGGCCAAGGATTCCTTGTCCTTGAGAGTTGTCTCTGATTTCTCCGTGTCTAATCATATTTTTTCCTTTATTCTTATGATGAGCTCTTTCTTGATTTCATGTGTTATCTCTTGTTTCAGCTAATCCATGTCTTGTTTAATTTTTTCCTTTATGTTTGTAGTGTTCTCTTGCTCGAGTTTCTATATTAATTCTTGTTTTAGCTCAACATTTTTTGTGTATTATATTCCCTTATCTCTTCATGGTTTTTATCCATATTTTCCTTCAGTTCCGTGTGAGCTTTCTTGTATTATCTCTATAGTTTCTCCATCCTGGTATTAATATCTACCATTTTCCTAGTTACTGGAGGAGTATTTTTGTGATCAATTTTGACTATCTTGGGTTGTTGTTGTAAGCTTTGAAAATTTTCTTAGAATTTTCAAAATTATATGGATGATTATGAAAACTATAATAAAAGATTGTATGCACTATATTAATTGTACGAACCTGTACTAAAATGTACAAAACTATATAGTTATGTATAACATTATACATAGCTATATAGACTATATGGATTGTATGGTGTCAATTTCCAAACTTATGGATGGCTGAGCTCTTATACCGGTGGACCATAAAAGCTAAAGAATATTCAATTTCCATGATTGGATAAAAATTAATGATGTATAAATGTATAACAATGAATGATAGGATGATTACAATGATGAGTGGCCTTGGCATTTTATATGTTTGAAGTTGACATTTCACATAAAGCTATGTATTTATGTGATGCACCTTTTAATAATAATATTGATATCCTAATTTCCATAGTTTATGTATATATTATGAATTATGTTTATTTTTCTATACATAACACTTAATACTTGCTTATTCTAGAAAAATGGGCTCCAAAGCCACCTTTAGGGAATGGTCATTTTCCTCTTTGTGTACTTTGAATCCAAGCTTGGCATTAGTAGAAGTGAAATCCCAAATGGTAGAGAAAATATGGATAAGATCCAAACTCTCTCTCATGGAATTTTGACATCATAACCATACTTTGGATTTTGGATAAAATGAGTGACCTCAATGGCTTTATTTATAGGTGAAATGTTGGACCTTCCTTTACAACTAGAGTCAATGTGAACTATCCTAATGCATTACTGAAGTAATGGGATAATGATGATTAATGAAGATTAGATCAAACCCTATTATTAGAAATAACCACTTGATAAGGTCCACTCTTGTCCATTACACCATTTTTGGGAGGCACACAAGCATAAATATTGATCTTTTATTGTGGGTCGATAGCACAATTTTAGAGATATAGTGAATGCTCCATGTGTGAAAAAGCGGTTGAATACTACATTATGATGTTTTGGTCAAATTTGGGGCTTGGTCCATTATGAAAAGATTGTTAGGGTCCTACCCTAACCCCATTACTTAGATACTTTATTAATGGATGGGGCCCATTAAATAGTTGGTTAATAGTCACTAATTATCCTCTTTATTAATAAGACCCAAATTAGTTAGTCGACCCTCATTATAAGTGGGTTAGCAGGTAATTAAGATTATATATGGATAATTATGTATTGAGTAGAAGATTATGTAATATTTTGTCAATAATTGTTATTGTAATTGGAGCTTTTCTCTAGGAGGTGGCCCCCTTGAAGAGGCAAGTGAACATAACTCTCTATTTTTAATTATCAAGAGATATTTCTCATGGTTTATCTATTTTCTTTCATGTTATTTGGGTTTGCACTACATTTTATGTGATTTCTCTAAATTTTCTGGGTTAAGTACATTACAAGTGGTATCAAAGCTCTTTCATGGGCATGAAGTGGAATATTTTTTGGAGCACCAAGTGGGATTTTTTTTCTTTTTGCATATTTTTGACAAAAAAAAGGGGATGACAAAATTCATGGCATTTTTGAACCTTTTTCTATATAATTTGAAGAAACTAACCATAGATATTAATTCCTCTTGAAAAAATACCCAAGTTCAAAAAACAAATCGTCCAAAATGGAGTCCAAAAAGTGGAGATATTGTTTAAGTATAGCCTTTTTAGGGTTTTTTCCAATGACAACCATGAATTTCATAGATTGGATATATTTTGATAGAGTGCACATATTTCAGTCAAACCAGTGCCACTAGATCCAAATAAGCTATGGAATTTCATAATTGGGATCATAATAGCCAATCTGAGAAGTATAACAAAAGTTATGATTATTTTACATTTTCAGCCCCAAACCCTACCTTGAACAAGTAAGTTATTTTCTAGTGATTTTACGATTTTTTTCTTAGGTCATGAAGCTCCTAATTTTTTGAATTTGTAGAGACGTATTCCATAATGTTTAAATAACACAATGATCTATTTTTCAGCAGGAAAAAAAGTGGCCAGGAAAGAATACACATAAGAAATACAAGTGGAATCACATTGTTTGAAACCCCTGCAACCCCTCTTGGTACCCCTCAAGTAGCACCACATCAAGTAGTACCTGTATACAAAATATCACTTACATATACCCTAAAGTATATAGGAAGTCCCTTAGGTATACCTTAAACCAACTTTAGATAATATAATCAACCATCTTGTTGTTATAGTACAATGAGAACACCACTTGAGGAGATCACTCTATAGTACCTAGTTAGTCGAGTAGTACAAATAAGGGCATGGTTGAGCCTCCTTAGTTTTCCCTGAGATATTGGGTTGATCACTATTGCTGGTCTCCTCATGTATATCATAGAGATATAGAAATTGTACCAATTCCATGGCCTAATTATGCATCACACTCCACAATAAAGGTTTTTGTGAAGTTGGTTATGGCCAAGATAGGAGTCATACACATAGCCTCCTTAAGTTTTTCAAAATATTTGGTTGCTTCTTGAGCCTAGGAAAATGATTCCTTCTTTAATAATTATATTAGATGTGTTGTTATTTGACCACAATTCTTGACAAATGTGTTGTAATAGTCTACCAATCCTAAGAATCTTCTAAGATTCTTCATGGTTTTGGGAATTTTCCATTCCATCATAGAATTAATTTTTGTTAAGGTCCACTTTGAAACCTTCATGAGATACAATATGGCCCAAATATTCCATTTCTTGAACCCCAAAGGCACACTTGGAAGGATTTGCATATAATTGTTTCTCTTCTAATGGTTTTAAGACCCTATGAACATGTTGTACATGCTCTTACCAAGATTTGTTGTATATTAGTATATCATCAAAAAATATTAACACAAATTTTCCTAGGAAGGGTTTGAAAGTAGAATTCATCAAGCTTTGAAATGTTGAAGGTGCATTAGTAAGGCCAAATGGCATCACCAAAAACTCATAATGACCTTCATGTGTTCTAAAGGTTGTTTTGGGAATGTATTCTTGCCTCATTTTGATTTGATGATATCTAGAATGGAGATCCAACTTAGTAAAGACAATTTATCCTTGCAATTCGTCTAATAGTTCATCAATGATAGGAATAATAAACTTATCTTTGATAGTCATTTTGTCGATTTGTCTATAATATGGACACACATGCCATGATCCTTCCTTCTTTTGAACCATCATCATTGGTGTAGAGAAATTACTTTACCTAGGTTGAATGATGCCAACCTATAACATTTCTTGAATCATACACTAAATCTCACTCTTTTGTGCATATGGGTACCTGTAAGGCATAATGTTAGGTGGCACACTTACTAGTTGCAAATGAATAGCATGGTCATGATCTTAAGTAGGTGAAAGACCCTCATACATATCTTCAAATACCTTGTAATGATTGCTAATAAGGTTTTGGAGATTCAGTGGAGTAGAGAGTCTAGATGTTTGAACATGTAGTGAGCACAATTGTGCAATTACACCATGGTGTCCCTTTCTAAGTAATTTTGTCATGATATTAGAGATTATCACTTTAGAGGGATTCCCTTGGATACCTCTAAATTCAAATTCCTTTCCTTCTGAGGAATATATCATGAAAAGTTCTTGAAAGTTAAGAGACATCATTCCCAATGATTGTAACCAGTTGACCCCTAATACAACATTAGCACCACCCATTTGGATTGCAATCATGGTATTGCACAATAAATACCCCCATAGTGAGCTTAATAGTATGCACTTTCCTGAAAAATTTATAGTTCCTCCATCTACAATCATTACTTGATACTCCAATGATGGGTAATATAAAGCAATTGAGAAGTTTCTCTAGTTTGAAATTACTGAAGTTATGGGTACTACCAGAATCAATCAACATTGTTACCTTTTTATTTTTGTTATCTCCTTCTATATTGAGGATTTGTGGAGTATTGATATCAACCAATGCATGATAAGATATGGTTGGAGTATTCTCTTCTAGCTCTAGATCTTATGATGGTTCCAATTCTTCCTCTTCTTATTCTTCATAGTCTATGTAGAATAATTTCTTCTCATTGCATTTATGCCCCTTATTGTACTTGTTGTCACAATTGAAACATAGTCCCTTTTCTCTTCTTTCATCCATTTCTTGAGGTATCAACCTTGTCAGTTGAATGAGGTTAGGTGAGGGAGATGAGTTACACACTAAATACTTAAATAATAGGAGAACCTCCTCCAAATGCCCAAATACATTTATATATCCAAATCACATGTCCTCAATATTGACTACTTGATCTCTATATATATTCAGACATTGCACATGTGGCCCATTTATTATTAGGATGGCCACTATTACATATACATTTACCCATTACATGTACATGTAACACCATATATGCCCCCCTTGGGGTCATATTATATACATTTAACCCCTTATACCCCCCCCACCCACCTTGGGGTCATATTATATAAATTTAACGCCTTATACCCCCCCTCGCTTGGGGTCATACCACACACCTCATGTTGAATTTTCTCCTTTAAAGTGCATGTTATCGCAAAATTTGTACTTGTGCAAAGCCCCACCACAACTCTATAAATCTTGTGTAACTACACAAGATCCTACCATTGTCACCTTGGTAATAAACTCCCATGTTTTAGAGATCGAAGAGGTCCACCACAAGGGAGGATTCCCTGGTGACCTCAAGGGATCAAAGTAGCAAGTAAAGTAGCTAAGCCTACCACCCCCTCTCTTGATCACTAGGCTAAAGGTCTAGGTTAGGGAAGATAAGAGTTATAAGGTTGTTTGAGTACTTTCCCAAAACAATAACACTTTATAGCATGTATATGATTATTTCCAAGTTCAAACAAGCAATAAATACCTCATAAGACACTAGACAACAATGATTGCTAAAGGTTGTTATAAATTTGCAACATTGAACAATATTACAACAACAATAATAAATAATGATCAGAAATGCAATAATTGACAAGGGAAACTTAGCATATATATCCAGTAGATTAATATCCAATTATTTAATGCAATTTATTTGATCCAGATTATTTTCGGCACGAAATGAGAGCGGAGATATAATAAAGAAATGCACAGAGATATCATAGATATCCAATAATATAACTGAAATCTATCAAAGATGCAACCATAACCACAGAGATACAATAATACACAATTTTCTATTAATGAGCGAAAATGTACAAAGACTGTAAAAATACAGAGTGAAAGACTAGCTAGAATGGTGGCATCTTTGTTGACGATTAAAATTGTCAACGAAGTTTTGCCCGCAAAGTATTTCTAAGCCTATTATTATAAAAAACTAAATAATACTAGTAGGTGGGACCCCCTTGAGCTATTGAAGATCAAATCTGTTCATTTTTTATGTTGTGATGATGTGAGACACGACCTACATGGTTATTGAGATACCGTTGTTATTGGTTATGATTTGAGCTTATGAAGTGTTGATTCCTGATGTTACTATAGCCTATGGTATTCATTAATATCATTGCTATCTGTTCTTATTGCACCTGCACAATAAAAATGTTAGTGAAATTACACAAAGGACAGTTTTGAGAAAGGCAAAAATACTATAACAAATGCAAAGAGATGGGATCTAATTCGACAATTTTACTATACTACATGCAAACAATTAGAAAGAAATGAAAAAAAATTGCAAAGGGGAAGAGTTTAAAGCTATCCTATTCACTATACTACATGCATGAAAGAATGAGCAATTATTGTTAAAACCTAGCTAACAAGTAAATGGTTATGCAATTGTGATTGGGTTGTATGGTTAATATGCATATGGTATGAAATGTTGGTGGCACATTTGGCAAGGTGATAGTGCTATTGGTTATGAAAATGGTTAAATTATATGGGACTTGAATTATGTTATGGCATAAGTCGTGCTATTGGTTTTTAATGTGGTGAGGGTTTCGATACTGTTGGGTGTGTGTTATATTCTTTGCATGTGTGTGTGTGTGGGTGCGTCAGATACGACAATTGCGTCTGACGATCCCTTCACCTAGGGCTCTGCCGTGTGCACTGAGCGCTTTCCTAGGGGGGTCCCAGGGGGGGGTAGGTATGCCCCCCCTGGTTACGTGCAGCGTTCGGGGCAATGCCCCAAAATTGTTTTTGGCTGGTTTTTGCTATTTTTAGCGGATTTTGTTATTTTTAGCTGATTTGTAAATTAATCCCGGATTAAGGGATTAGGGTTTTGGTATCTACGGAATACCTAAAAACATTGTATATATTGTATGGCAAATGGTGAAATTCGATATAATGAAAATAAGAAAGGTTTTCTCGGTTGAGGGTTTCCGGTAAAAATCTCTGTGTACTCTGTGTATGAGCCATTGATTAATTTTTGTATTGCTTAAGAATCTATATGCATTTCTTTACTTTGAAAGGTTTAAAACTTACAGATACATGGTTTGATTAATGGTTAATGAAGAATGTGTTGGCATGTACTGATGAATTAATGAATTGTGGGTGGAGGCAACGCGCATTTACTGCACATCACCTTTACTCCTCCTGTTAGCCACCACCCTAGTTGGGCTATTATTCGATCTTGATGTTGTGGTTTTGATCCGGATTTTTAGCAGGGAAGAACCGCTCGACCAACCCTCGTTTTAAGGAATTCGATTACAGGTATGTCTTTTTTTGGCCATTCCTAACTCTGCTCTAGTTATGAAATTATCATTGGCTCAGGTGTATTGGTTTGTGTTTTCCTAAGTGTTATAACTGTGTAAAATTTGGTTCTTGGAATGAAGAGTGGATGGTTCTTCCTATAATAATTTTGAATTCGTAGGAGTTATTGGTCTTCCTGGGTGATGGCTCTCTGTTGTCGCTACTGGTTAGTTGGAGGGTTTGTGTTTAGTCTTGGGTGGATATCTATCTTCATGCACTATCACTGAACCCAGTCTTTGTCTTTCAGGGGTTTAATGGTTGAAGATTTTTTGAGTCACTAATTTTGTTCACTTCGGAAATGGTCGATTTCACCACTAAGGGTCACGAAATGGGTTCTTCTGTTATTACTCGACCCTGTCTTCACCTCTATGTTGTGGTTGTTTGACCGAAGAGCACAAGGGTTATACCCTATGTGCGTTAAATAACCTTCACTAAGCTGAACTAGAGCCCTACCTTTTCGTTTATGGCCCCTATCATGGATTTGTACACATCCACGAATGAGTCGTGGTTTTTCCTATATGCACCATGGCCTCAGAGTTTTCACCATTACAAGAGTGGCTCTGCTCTCCCTGTGTCGGCTATGGAATGAAACTTATCCCTATAGTCTAAATATTGATAGAGAAGACCAGCCTGGCCTGTTGGTTTTACAACTTGGTTATGGTTGGTTGGTGTTATAATTGTCGACTTTTGAGCACAGGCTTTCCCAATTGCTCACGTGACAGTTGTGTTGGTTGGTTTATATTCACTGACTCTATTACAATAGTGGTAAATCCTACATTTCCTTGCACTTTCATGGCACATAGTCACTCCCCTTATGTTAATAACTTGGTGTTGTTAATGGAGAAGGCATCTGCCCCAATTCGATTAGATGCGGGGGTATGCGTAGTTGCTACAACTTGTTAAGTTGATTGATTTTTTTTACGACAATGGAAAATTGATGGTTGATACACAGTCACTGGTATTTGCACTCTTGATTATTTGGATGAATTTTTGGAATTGGTACAAATGCTTGATGTTTCTCACGCATGCCGCGTTGTGTGTATGGTGTTTATGCAAAAGAAATAATGGGCTTGGTAAATGTGGTTTTCTTTGGGGCCAAATGACTATTGAACTGAATGACTATAGAGAATATATCTACTTCTTCCTTATGTTCATTCGATTGTATAATCCTGAGTTTTCATTGTGGGGTTTTGTTAGCTGCGCATTGTGTATAGCATAGATGGTTTGAGTTCTCACAGTCAGAGATACTCACAGAGTTTTTGAGCACGTTTTGTTGCATCCCAATCATTTGTTGAGACAGACTTGTTGTTGATACCTCATCGTTTTGGATGGATGGTCCAGCTTTTAAGTCATATTGAATTGTTTTTTTTTACAGTGGAAGAACTTCATTGCCTGGGCGAGTTACCCTGTGCATAGCTTGTGTCTAAATGGTGGTTGTTGGTTGTATGATTAATTGTCAATTCAGGCATGGAAATTCGGTCTTGATTATTTTGGTTATTGCCTACATATGTTTAACAAATATCATTGCATTTAAATGATAGGCCCGATTGCAGTGATAGAGACTTAATTGTTAATTTGAAAACATGACTTTTGAGTATTATTGTGGATTGAAGAAATGATGGGCAGTGGTTGATTTTGATTGTTTACAGATTGGAAATGGGTACTCTTCGTAAATTGTTATAAGATGCAAAGTATGTGAATGAAGGGAACAAAAACTCTTACAAATTGTGTGGAATACATACTATCTTGCGGTGGCACTGTGTTGGATATTTAATTATGAACAATGAACTAGTTAAATTGCACATGAATTGTTGATGGTTGATGCATCTCTTTTCCCAACATGTTTTATGGATCACTTAATTAATTTCATGAACAATAATCATCTTTCTTCCCTTCCATGATTTCATTTTCCACTAATTACAAATCCCATCACCTTCCCATTTCATTTTTTCACTCCCTATTCTGAGATTGATTACAGTCAAGAGAATTTCGGTGTTAAGGCAGTTGGAAGTGGCAGTGTCTTATGTGGATTGCAGTGATGTTTTATTAGTTTGATTTTCAGTTGATTGTTGTTGTCATTAAGCAGTGACCATGTCTTTTCCCCCTCATTATATCATATTTTCCATCAATACAACCCCCTCACATATCCCAGAACCCTTTTTCATCCCCTGCTCATTGATTAATAGTAAGACAATTTGTATGGATTGGATTGCATGAGTCTGATACATTGTTGAGCCAAATCTATTTCATATTTTTAAGAGTTGTCATGTATGGTTATTTAAAAGACTATTTTCTAATCGTTCACACATGCAGGATGAGTTTTTTCAGTCGAGGTAGCCATGGTCGAGGAAACAAAGGTAGAGGTAATTGGAACTGAGACCCAAGAAGGCCTAGGTTCTCCATACATTTTGATGCTAATTCACAAGAGCTTGGCCAATTGTTTCATGCTAGATTATTCAATTGGATTGGGCAAGGAATAGTCCAAACTAGGAATGAAAGGCCTCCTTTCCAAGCCCCGTAAGCACCTGGTATCCATGTACCTCCTCATGTCTCATTACAACCCGAGGTCCCTGGAAATGATGGATGGCAGGAGATTGTCCACCCAACATTCTCCCAACATCGTGGCTGGCCCAACTTGTCTTTGCCTGCTCCACCGCTGATTAACCCCATTGCCCAAGCTTCCCTTGACCAATCACCAGTGCAATCCTCCCATGCTAGCAAGAGATTGAAAATTGAGGCCCACCATGCCCTTGATAAATGAAAAACCACTACTGCCCCCTCCTCACCCTCCAATGGCTTTGAAAAATATGTGTCTTCCCGGATGCATTTGTGGGACGATTGTTCCCATGTGATCAACGAGATTAGGCCTAAAGGATCTGCACAACCAAAGGCAAATTCATGGAAATCAAGAGGTGATAGCAACAATCAAGGAAGGGTTGTGTCAGAGACTCGGAAATATGGTTTTTGATTTTTTATTATATCTATTCTTTTATGACAGTTGATTTCATGGATCTTTGGACAACATGTTTATTTTGGATATATGAGTATTATTATTGAAATAATTTCAAATTTCATGAGTTTAAATTACCAAAAGTGAATATGTTGATGGGAGACACAAGGAGGTGTATTTTTCTTAAATAATGGTTATGTTATGATTGTTATGAATGTTATGAAATAAAGGGCGTCACAAGGGGTCCCACCTACTAGTTATTATTTATTTATGACCTTATTATAATTATTACTCTTCCCCCTAACTAAAGTTAGTTGAGTCTTTTAATTAACTTAACTAATGAATTGGTTCAACTTCTTCAATCAATTCTAATTTGTTAAAAGAAAAAGGAAAGGGAGGAACAAGAGGAGGATAGAAGCAAAATCATGCTAAGGTTTGCTCTTTGAGTTTATGTTGAGATAGTTCAGTTTTCATTCATTCATATATTCATCACAACCTAATTCTCTTTTATGATAGCAGGGTCTTATTGTAGACAACAATATTTAGGGTTGAATCAAATCATTCAGACACTTGTTTTTTAGAGGTGTTGATCTATCTTTGATAGTCTGTGTAGATTTGTTTATTTGTGAATTAGTTTTCATGACTGATAAAGGCTATTGTGCAGAGTCAAGTGGGCAGTAATCTGTGGCAAGCTGATCCAACTTTTAGAGTTTAGTTTTGGTTTTCTATCGGAGGTGCTTTTGTATGTTCCATCGGGGATGTCTAAGTTTGAATTTGGTGCAAGATTTCTGTATGAGATTTTGTAAAGAAAATGACTCTTTGGTGAATTGGAATGAAATAAAGGATTTCTTTATGTCTCATTTGTCTTGATTATCATCTTGGCATCTTTACTTCTGTTGTTACATTTATTTCAGCAACTGTTATATTTAGAAAATTACATAAAAAGTGAATTTCCAGCAAACTTTTTGTTGATAAAAGTCTAGCCTAAGAACTCGTAATTAATACTTGTGAGTTAGGATGTTATTTGTTTTGGCTATAAACATAGGGTGATATCCCCTTCTACTTCTCTTTAGCCAAGTAAAGTCTGAAAATGCTCGAGTAAGATAATTTCATATCTTTTCCTCAACATTTATTTGACGACCATACTGGGGAGATCTTTGATATCTCTCCGGTTAATTTTTATATTCGATTTTCATCGATACATCTTTCTTTTATGAATTTGATTCTTTGACTGTTTCACTATTAATGACTGTTCATGTTGCAAGGCAGCCCAGTCTTCAAGAACAGACCAACATTTCTTTGAACCTATTTAACACCATTCTAGATATTGCCAATACCCGTGCCAAACTTAACCATTCTTGGGCAACAATTGAAGGACATATTAGTGCTCAAGAACAATTGGAGTCTAGACGTGGACAACTTAGAAATCAACAGTAAACCTTTTTTTTTTCAAGCCTTGGCCTTTATTTCATGTCCTTAGACTCTCATGCTTCTAGAAGAAGAAGAGGTTTGTCACCCGAAATCAATCCTATTGCTGAAATAGGAAGAAGAAATGTTGTGTTATCCACCCAACAAAGTGCTCTAAGGAGAACTTTATCTGATTCATCCAGCTCATATTTCTTTCCCTCATCTATCATCCACAAGATGGAATCTAGTGGTGGATCTAGTGGCACTGGAAGTGCTCCATCTTCCCAATCTTCATCATCATCAGTGATTGGTAACTTGTACAACCACCATATCCTTGTCCAATCTACTACAAACCCCACCAAAGTCATTAAAAAGTATGGCCTTTTTTCAGTTCGAAGAAGATGCCACAACCACACCGTGGCATGTGTCCTATCCTCTTAACCTAGCACCTGCTACTCACCCACTTCCGAAGTTTAAAGAGAATTTGCCTAAGTTTCCAGGAAATAACACTGCCAGTACAAATGAACACCTAGTGGAATTTTCAAATGCTTGTCATAACATAGGGGCCAACGACAATGACACCCGCATGCGCTTGTTCATTAATTCCTTGGAAGGAAAGTCTGTGGCCAATTTCTTTGACCTTCCTCCTAAGATCTTGTCTACTTGAGAGGAGTTAATCTATTGGTTCTGATCCACTTATGGGAAATCCAAAAGATCTGACGAGAAGTTAAGGGAATATAATAACGTCACTTATAAAGATAGTGAGACCATCAAGTCTTTCAACTTGCGTTTCACCAAGTTGTACAATCAAATCCCCAAACTTATCCTCCCTCAGAACCAAGCCGCTTTCATGCATTACTATAATGTATTTCCTTCTCCATACCGTCATAGGCTTGAGGAAAAATACATTGATAATCTCGGTTCCGATCTGCATACTTTCTCATAGTATGAAGATGGTCTTCCCCAAAGAGAATTAGTTAGACAGACATACATGTCTTCTCTCTTACATCTAGTACAAGATATGAACAATCGTATGATAGCATTTGAGCGGAAGGGTATTGTCTCCCCTCTCACCCCTGGAGCTTCATCCTCTTCTGCACCACCCTTTAGAAATCCGGTTGAAAAAAAATTTCAACCTAAGGCTATCCTGCCTCGGAGTTGCTGTAAATTTTGCGAGGAACGCCACAAAGAAACCACATGTGAGGTAAAGAAGAGTGCCATAGATAAGATCTTTGGTAAAATAACAGAAGCTACTGTTGTTGTCCTAGACTTTGCAGAGCCAAAGGATGTCATGGTCATCAACACTAGGAACAAAACACATGCTCCCAAGGGAAAATTTGATCCTCCCCGCAGTTCTTCTAGCCCAAGCTCATCCTCAACTGTTGTTGCGCCCCAGGTTCCTAAAATTCTTGAGAGTCAAGGAATCACTCCCCCTCTTCCCTCTTCTAAATACAATATCTTGACTCAATTGGCCAACATCAAAGTAGATGCAACCCTCCTAGACATGGTTGTCGCCCCTGAACAACAGATGCATATGAAACAATCCATGGAAGGAAAATATTTTGTTGTAGCCAATCTTTACGAAGAAGTAGAGGAAGAGGATTCTTCTGTAAATAAAGTAGGTGTATATAACTTTAGATACCCTGTAAAAAACCCCCCCTTTTATATTTCTGTAAAGATCATGGATAAGATTTCCCATTGTTGCCTCATTGATGGTGGTTCAGGTCCAAGTGTCATGTCAAATATTATTATGGAAGAGCTAGGCTTGTGTTGTACAAACAAAAATGCTAGAAGCATGATCTCCTATAATAGTCTACAAAAAACAACCATAGCCAAGATTAAAGATGTGACCTTGGTTTTATGTGCTCATCCTGAGATAAGGACAACCCTCAACATTCAGGTGATTGATATGCCTATAAGCAATTATTCAATTATCTTGGGGAGATATTGGCAAGCCCTAATAGGTGGATACCTCTCACTCGACGAGACACATTTATCCATTCCTCGGAATGGTAAGAACATTATAGTCCTTAGAGAAGGAAGAATCTCACCCTACATAGAAAATGTTCCACAATCTAGCGTAAACTATATCGAAGAAGACCTAGGAGTGTATTCCATATTTGCTGAAGAGGATAATATTCCTTTGGAAAGAATTGATTTAGATGATGATTTATGGCATATGCACTTTGATGGTTCATGCTATAGTGAAGGTAATGGGGCTGGTATTATCTTGGTTTCCCCTGTAGGAAAAAATCATAATCTATCATACAGGTTGGAGTTTTCTTGTACCAACAATGCCACTGAATTTGAAGCTTTATTATTAGGCATTGAGAACGCCCTTAATATTGGTTATGGTCACCTTTCAGTTTTCGAAAATTTTGAGCTTGTTGTGAACATGATACACAAGATATACTCTCCTAGCAACAAGTTGATGGAACAATACTCCCAAACTGTTTGGGCACTTGTCTCAAACCTTCTATCTTTCAACATCACTCATGTTAAGAAGGAGTTGAATTTAATGGCTGATCAGTTAGTTGTCTTTGCAGCCTCTCCTACTTAGAAACTCTTGCCTCACAGGCTTGATTGTGATTTTCAATATCTACATCATCCAAACATTCCTAAAAAGGAAGGATCTTGGGAGGTCATTCCTAGCGATGAGAACATTTATGTTGTCATCCAAAATGAACCTCTTAAGCCCCAGGAGGTTATATCCACAGAAAATAATGAGATTCCCGAGGGCTTGAATCCTCTTGAGAGTTTGTTTTCATTGAGTGTGGTAGGAAACAAAGAAAAACATAAATAAGAGGAGTTACAAAAGAAGGTGGTTGAAACCACCCTCCTGAACATTAGGACACCTAAATTTTCAACGAATGTTAAAATAAATGTCCAATGTTCTGAGAAAGAAGAGATGAGGTTCACCGGTCCACTCGGTGAACCCCAAAAAGGTTTTTCTTGGTTTTATGAGGATCTTCATGGTTTTGATCTTGGCTTTGTTCAACATATTATGAAACTAGCTAGGAAAAAACAATAACTTGTTAACTCTGCACTAGAAGCACCCTTTCAAAGGGAATTGAGAGATTTCTTAAGGGCTGAAGTGTCTTTTTCAGCCCACTCTAAATGGATCTCAATTTGGGAATTGACCTTGAGGACCATTGATAATATCAGAACTTGTATTAGTATCCAAACTTTCAGGTAAGCGATTATGAGAAATACCTTTCCCCCTCTCAATATGGAAATGTTTTTACAACAGGTTTTAGAGTCACAGTTAAGACCCTTACTTGACAATCTGTTTGGTTACAAGAGAATCAAAGTAAAAGGGGCAATTTTTCACAAAACCACTTTCATTACTAATTGCAATACCATGCCTTACAAATGCCATCTTTTTAGCTTACTTGATACAAGTACTTATTTTAAAAAACCTATGCACATAACTCTCGATGGATTGGTCAGTCTCCATCTCTATCTTGATGATCTAATTGTGCGTGTCAAGGGACTAATGATTACATCAGATTTCCAAGTGATTGGTCCTTTCCAAATTGATTTTGTCTTGGATACTAACTCTTATATCTCAAAATATTTACAGGAGCAATTGTTTCCCTACAACGCTAACAACCCTCACTTGAAATATTGCGAGGAACCAACATGAAAAGCTCTAATGTTGTCTGGATTTTGTTGTATACTAGTAGCCTAGCTATGTTTTCAATTTTTTGTGCTTCTTTTCTACGCTTACAATACCTTGATTTCTACCTTCTAAGTTAAGTTTTCTTCCTTGCTGTTCTCAATTGAGTCTTTTACTGCTGCTATTTTAATTTCTGCATTATTACTTCTGTTGTGATTTTTATCTTTATCATCTTTTAATGTTTGGTCAAGATAGAATGTTGGATCAATTCTGCCACAGTGACACTCCTGCACAACATTGCTAGTTGATAGAAATAAGGCTTACACAATTGTTATGATGTCTCCTCTAAAGGCCCCTTGAAATTGTTACATATTTCCACTGCTGTCTTACAAGGAATTGGTTATTTCCCGTTTCTTCTCACCATTTCTTCATCCATTGAGATCTCAAGAGGAAGTCTATAAGTTTTCCTCCTTGAAAGTTAAGAGCATATTCCAGCTGAATGATTATGCATACAATGGTAAAACCCCCTCATACTTAACACTTTTGATCAATTATTCCCAAATTCCCAGTCATCTTTCCATTAAATCTGCTCACTTCCCCCTGTTGCATAATCATTCTGGTTATGTCTTCTAAAATTACTGTTCTTGGTCTGTGAACCATGAGTTCTGAGTTCTAAATCTGTTGGAAACAAATTTTCCTATGGTGTCGATAGTTTGTTGACGATTAAAATTGTCAACTAAGTTTTGCCCACAAAGTATTGCTAAGCCTATTATTATAAAAAACTAAATAATACTAGTAGGTGGGACCCCCTTGATCTATTGAAGATCAGATGTGTTCATTTTTTATGTTGTGATGATGTGCGACATGACCTACATGGTTATTGAGATACCGTTGTTATTGGTTATGATTTGAGTTTATGAAGTGTTGATTCCTGATGATACTACAACCTATGGTATTCATTAATATCATTGATATATGTTCTTATTGCACCTGCACAATAAACATGTTAGTGAAATTACATGAAGGGCATTTTTGAGAAAGGCAACAATACTATAACAAATGAAAAGAGATGGGATCTAATTCAACAATTTTACTATACTACATGCAAACAATTGGAAATAAATGAAAATAAATTGCAAAGGGGAAGCATTTAAATCTATCCTATTCACTATACTACATGCATGAAATAATTAACAATTATTGTTAAAACCTAGATAATGAGTAAATGGTTATGCAATTGTGATTGGTTTGGATGGTTAATACGCATATGGTATGAAATGCCGGTGGAACATTTGGCAAGGTGATAGTGCTATTGGTTATGTGAATGGTTAAATTATATGGGACTTGAATTATATTATGGCACAAGTCACACTATTGGTTTTTAATGTGGTGAGGGTTTCGATACATGGTTTGATTAATGGTTAGTGAAGAATGTGTTGGCATATACTGATGAATTAATGCATTGTGGGTGGAGGCGACGTGAATTTCCTGCACGTCACCTTTACTCCTCCTATTAGCCACCACCCTAGTTGGGCTATTGTTTGATCTTGCTGTTGTGGTTATGCTCCGGATTTTTAGCAGGGAAGAACCACTTGGCAAGCCCTCATTTTAAGGAAGTCGATTACAGGTATGTCTTTTTTTGGCCATTCCCGACTCTTCTCTGGTTATGAAATGATTATTGGATCAGGTGTATTGGTTTGTGTTTTCCTAAGTGTTGCAACTGTGTGAAATTTGGTTCTTGGAATGAAGAGTGGATGGTTCTTCCTATAATAATTTTGAATTCGTAGGAGTTATTGGTCTTCCTGGGTGATGGCTCTCTGTTGTCGCTGCTAGTTAGTTGGAGGGTTTGTGTTTATTCTTTGGTGGATAGCTAGCTTCGCGCACTATCACTAAACCCAGTCTTTCACTTTCAGGGGTTTAATGGTTGAAGGTTTTTTACGTCACTGGTTTTTTCACTTCGACAATGGTCGATTTCACCTCTAAGGGTCACAAAATGGGTTCTCCTGTTCTTACTCGGCCCTGTCTTCACCTCTTTGCTATGGTTGTTTGAATGAAGAGCACAAGGTTTATACCCTGCGTGTGTTAAATAACCTTTGCTAAGCCGAACTAGAGCCCTACCTTTTCAGTTATGGCCCCTATCATGGATTTGTACACGTCCACAAATGAGTCATGGTTTTTCCTATAAGCATTGTAGCCTCAGAGTTTTCACCATTACAAGAGTGGCTCTACTCTCCCTGTGTTGGCTACATAACGAAACTTATCCCTCCAGTCTGAAGACTGATAGAGAAGACCAACCTGGCCTTTTGGTTTTACAACTTGGTTATGGTTGGTTGGTGGTATAATTGTCGACTTTTGAGCACAGGCTTGCCCAATTGCTCATGTGACATTCATGTTGGCTGGTTTATAGCCATTGACTCTGTTACAATAGTGGTAAATCCTACAATGCCTTGCACTTTCAAGGCACACAATCACTCCCCTTATGTTAATAACTGGGTGTTGTTAATGGAGAAGGCCTCTGCCCCAATTCCATTGGATGCAGGGGTATGCGTAGTTACCACAACTTGTTAAGTTAATTGATTATTTTTATGATAATGGAAAATTGATGGTTGATACATAGTCACTGGTATTTGCACTCTTGATTATTTGGATGATTTGTTGGCATTGGTACAGATGCTTGATGTTTCTCACGCATGCCACATTGTGCATATGGTGTTTATGCAAAAGAAATAATGGGCTTGCTAACTGTGGTTTTCTTTGGGGCCGAATGACTATTGAACCGAATGACTGTAGATAATATATCTACTGCTTCCTTATGTTTGTTCGATTGTATAAGACTGAGTTTGCAAAGCATATTTGATTTCGGTGTGACTAAATCGTAACAACATTGTATTAAATCGATGGCTCAACACGATGGGTTGATTTATTTTCGTGACTGTGTGTTTGTTGTGCTAATTGGAAATGTTGCATTGTGGGGTTTTGTTAGTTGCACATTGTGTAGAGCATAGATGGCTTGAGTTCTCACAGTCAGAGATACTCACAGAGTTTTTGAGCACATTTTGTTGCATCCCAATCATTTGTTGAGATAGGCTTGTTGTTGATACCTCGTCGTGTTGGATGGATGGCCCAACTTTTAAGTCACATTGAATTGTTTTTTTTTATAGTGGTAGAACTACATTTTCTGGGTGAGTTACCCTGTGCATAGATTGTGTCTAAATGGTGGTTGTTGGTTGTATGATTAATTGTCAATTCGGGCATGGAAATTCGATCTTGATTATTTTGGTTACTTCCTACATATGTTTAACGAATATAATTGCATTTAAATGATAGGCCCGATTTCAATGATAGTAACTTCATTGTTAATTTGAAAACATGACTTTTGAGTATTATTGTGGATTGAAGAAATGCATGGGCAGTGGTTGATTTTGATTGTTTACAGATTGGAAATGGGTACTTCTCGTAAATTGTTATAAAATGCAAAGTATGTGAATGAAGGGAACATAACCTCTTACAAATTGTGTGGAATACATACTATCTTGGGGTGGCACTGTGTTGGATATTTAATTATGAACAATGAACTAGTCAAATTGCATAGGAATTGTTGATGGTTGATGCATCTCTTTTTGCAGCATGTTTTATGGATCACTTAATTAATTTCATGAACAATAATCATCTTTCTTCCCTTCCATGATTTCATTTTTCGATAATTACAAATCCCATCACCTTCCCATTTCATTTTTTCACTCCTTGTTCTGAGATTGATTACAGTCAAGAAAATTTCGGTGTTAAGGCAGTTGGAAGTGGCAATGTCTTATGTGGATTGCAGTGATGTTTTATCAGTTTGATTTCCAGTTGATTGTTGTTGTCATTGAGCAGTGACCATGTCTTTTCCCCCTCATTATATCATATTTTCTCTCAATACAATCCCCTCACATATCCCAGAACCCTTTTTCATCCCCTTCTCATTGATTAACAATAAAACAATTTGTATGGATTGGATTGCATCAGTCTGATACATTGCTGAGCCAAATCTATTTCATATTTTTAAGAGTTGTCATGTACGGTTATTTAAAATACTATTTGCTAATCGATCACGCATGCATGATGAGTTTTTTCAGTCGAGGTAACCATAGCTGAGGAAATAGAGGTAGAGGTAATTGGAACCAAGACCCAAGAAGGCCTAAGTTCTCCATACATTTTGACGCTGATTCACAAGAGCTTGGCCAATTGTTTCATGTTATATTCTTCAATTGGATTAGGAAATCAATAATCCAACCTTGGCCTCAAAGGCCTCCTTTCCAAGCCCCACAAGCACCCGGTATCCTTGTACCTCCTCATGTCTCATTACAACCCTAGGTCCCTAAAAATGATGGATGTCAGGAGATTGTCCACCCGACAATATCCCAACATCGTGGCTGGCCCAACTTGTCTTTGCCTGCTCCTCCACCGGTTAACCCCATTGCCCAAGCTGCCCCTGACCACTCGTCAGTGCAATCCTCCCATGCTAGCAAGAGATTGAAAACTGAGGCCCACCATACCCTTGATAAAGGAAAAGCCACTGTTGCCCCCTCCTCACCCTCCAATGGCTCTGACAAATCCATGTCTTCTCGGATGCATTTGAGGGATGATTTTCCCATGTGATCAACAAGATTAGGCCTAAAGGATCTGCACAACCAAAGGCAAATTCAGGGAAATCAAGAGGTGACAATAGCAATCAAGGAAGGGTTGCGTCAAAGCCTGGGAAATATGGTTTTTGAGTTTTTATTATATCTATTGTTTTATTACAGTTGACTTCATGGATCTTTGGACAACATGTTTATTTTAGATATATGAGTATTATTTTTGAAATAATTTCAAATTTCATGAGTTTAAATTATGAAAAGTGAATATGTTGATGGGAGAGACAAGGAGGTGTATTTTGTTTAACTAATGGTTATGTTATGATTGTTATGAACTAAAGGGAGTCACAAGGGGTCCCAACTACTAGTTATTATTTATTTATGACCCTTATTATAATTATTACTCTTCCCCCTAACTAAAGTTAGTTGAGTCTTTTAATTAACTTAACTAATGAATTTGCTCAACTTCTTCAACCAACTCTAATTTGTTAAAAGCAAAAGGAAAGGGAGGAACAAGAGGAGGATAGAAGCAGAAGCATGCTAAGGTTTTATCTTTGAGTTTATGTTGAGATAGTTCAG